>JAVYIG010012590.1:0-52632 GCA_035222895.1 Strongylocentrotus droebachiensis
GGCATAGGCATAACTGACACAAACTAACACGGTTAAGAGTAAATATTCCAGTTTATAGACAATGTACATGGCGCTATAGGGTGCTGAAAAGTTAGCGTAGGGTGGTGAAGAATTAATATTCCAGTTTATCCATAGACAATGTACATGGCGCTATAGGGTGGTGAAAAAGTTAACGTAGGGTGGTGAAGAATTAATATTCTAGTTTTTCCATAGACAATGTACATGGCGCTATAGGGTGGTAAAAAGCTGGCGTAGGGTGGTGAAGAGTTAATATTCCACTTTATCCATAGACAATGTACATGGCTTTAGGGTGGTGAAAAGTTAGCGTAGGGTGGTGAAGAATTAATATTCCAGTTTATCCAACGACAATGTACATGACGCTAGGGTGGTGAAAAGATAGCGTAGGGTGGTGAAGAGTTAATATTCCAGTTTATCCATAAACAATGTACATGGCGCTAGGGTGGTGAAAAGTTAGCGTAGGGTGGTGAAAAATTAATATTCTAGTTTATCCATCGACAATGTTCATGATGCTAGGGTGGTGAAAAGTTAGCGTAAGGTGGTGAAAAACTAATATTCCAGTTTATCCATAGACAATGTACATGACGCTAGGGTGGTGAAAAGTTAGCGTATAGGGTGGTGAAAAATTAATATTCCAGTTTATCCATAGACAATGTACATGGCGCTATAGGGTGGTGAAAAGTTAGCGTAGGGTGGTGAAGAGTTAATATTCCAGTTTATCCATATACAATGTACTAGGCGCTAGGATGGTGAAAAGTTAGCGTAGGGTGGTGAAGAATTAACATTCCAGTTTATCCACCGACAATGTACATGACGCTAGGGTGGTGAAAAGATAGCGTAGGGTGGTGAAGAATTAATATTACAGTTTATCCATAGACGATTATGTACATGATGCTAGGGTGGTGAAAAGTTAGCGTAGGGTGGTGAAGAATAAATATTCCACTTTATCCATCGACAATGTATACATAAATGGCGCTGATTTGGTAAAGAGTTGAGATCGTGAAAAATTATATCCATAGAAAATATGTACATGACGGTGACATAATGGTGAATAGTTTCTGTGATTTGGTATTTAAAGAGTCAATGCCCCTTTTCCCAGAGAAAAGGCATATTTATTTATTTATTTATTTATTTATTTATTTATTTATTTATTGATGTATGTTCACAATTTCACAATTCATCGAAGTTAACATCACATGAAAAATGAATATAATATAACAAATCATTTCAATACTACAATCCATTTGAATTGACTTCACATGAAAACGAATATAACAATGATTTATCAAAGACATGTTGCAACTAATATACAGTTTGAAGAAAGAACACACAAGGTGATGAAACATAGGCGAATAGAGCTTGAATCGTTACAACACCTTTCAAATATATAACATAATAATAAAATTCATGCATGACTTATAATGGTGCGGGGAAATATTGCAATTCAAAAGAAGATTATAACTTTTTAATTTCTAACATACATGAGGTGAGGTCTTAGTATAATTCTTTGATTTGCCCCTTAGTACTGCGCTTTACCCCCCCCCCCTCCCTCCATCATCTTCTCTCATTATATCCGACCACCATGCCTATTTTAATTGGTAGCCAGCCATCGTTGCGCTGATCATGACTGACGGATACAATACACAAAGCATATATTGCGTATGTGTAGTATAGCGGTTGTATGTGTACAATGCGATCCTTACACTTATCAAATTGGCAATTTTTACACATTGGATGGGCTACCTTCATCTCCGATTAGGTGTGTGAAGAAAAGCTTCACCCACTTAATGCGGCAAACTACTACGTCCGTTTCCAGTTTTGGGTTGTCAGGAATCTGACTGGTAGGCGGTGGCCAGGGGGGTACCAGCCATGGTACCAGCTCCGTCGGAGGCCTGATCCCATGGGTCGCACTCTCGGAAGGGGAGTGCGAAGGAAGCTCTTTCTGACTAGAAGTTGGGTTGGGAACTTCCCTCGGCACTTCCACTTTACCGATGCTATTCTGGCCGCCACCAATCGGTTTGGATTCGTGGATGTTATTAATAATCGTAACATCAGGGGAAACACCATTAATCCCTGTTTCCGGGGGAGGCGAATCTCTTCCAAATGCTACAGCGTTGTCCGCTGGTCCACCCTTGTCCAACCCCACAACTGGATAGGGGTCCTCACTCCTCAGGATCGGGGCTGGACCTCCTCCGCCGATCCAGAATCGTTTCCCGGGTCCTCGGAGACGAAGGAAACCTTCAACCCGGGACTTCTCTTGGGACATTCTAATTTAAAATGCCCTAATTTCCCGCACTGGTAGCAAGCCATACTCCGGCCCGGTGAGAAATTCCCCTGGGCGGGAGAGGCTCTGCCCCTGAAGCGGGCGGGAGAAGCTTGTGATTTTCTCACACTCTCAACCAGACTCTGTACTGTCGTCTGTAAAGGCCCCATCACTGCAAGGGACGTCTTCAATGATTCAACAAGTTGAATCACCGAGTCCATCTTGCCCTCCATCTTATCCATCTTGCCCTCCAGAGAAGCAACCCTCTTTTCCAAGCCGCCTTGTGCCGGAGGGGTTGTTGTGGGCAAGATCGATTTTCTGACAGTGGAAGCCTCAATGGACTGTGAGACTTGTCTCACTTCCTTCCTGGGCTTCCCATAGATGGCCTTATGAGAGTGCTGGTACCACTTGACCAGATCAACTGCCTCCTCTACGGTCTTTGGACGAGAATTCAAGGCATGTTGACCTGCCTCTTTGTCCGCGGAACCCTGGCAAAAACGCATGACGACCTGGCGTTGAATGTAATGCTCCGGCAAATCGGGAAATGCCTGGGAGGCTAAAGTTGATAGCCTGGCAGCCCACTCAACGATATCCTCCTCGGGGATCTGCCTGGCATAAGAAAATTGCATTTGAGACACTTCAGGTAATTCCCGAGAAGTGAAACGCCTCTCCAATTTTCCTACCAGTACCTCATATGTGGTGCCGGGTTCCCGTTCAAGCAAAGTAGCCACATATATACTAGCATCCCCATCCAGGGCCCAAGACAAGTAATTGCGAGATTGTTTGGAGTCCCAACCACTCTCGCTGGCGTATAGCCTGAATTTGGCGATAAACGCCTGCCAGTTCCCAGTCCCATTGACGGCAATGGACTTGGGAAGAGACACCAGTTTAACGCTCCTCCCTTCATCCATGGTCGCTCTCATGGGTCTGGGCGAGTGATGGGA
Organism: Strongylocentrotus droebachiensis; assembly: GCA_035222895.1. Taxonomy (NCBI): domain Eukaryota; kingdom Metazoa; phylum Echinodermata; class Echinoidea; order Camarodonta; family Strongylocentrotidae; genus Strongylocentrotus; species Strongylocentrotus droebachiensis. The sequence continues at coordinate 3,226 of JAVYIG010012590.1, forward strand.
AACCGTCCTTCTCACACGGGGTGGCGATTCGAAGTCTCCACCCTCGCTACTCTCCTCTCTCTGATCCCGCCTACGCAGATCATGCGACCTACGGGGGGATCTTCGATATGGGGAAGGAGATCTATTCCGGTGGCCTCTAGATTCACTACGGTCACTCCGGTGACTTCGAGGGAAATCTTGGTCATAATAGTGATATCTCGATTCTCTATCATGATCGTACCGGCCTTCCCTCCGGTTTTGAGGTGAATCGACACGACTCCCTCTGCGAGCGGATCGAGGGGAATCATGGCGACTCCCTCGGCGATCCAATCGAGGGGAGTGATGGCGACTTCCTCTGCGATCTGATCGAGGGGAATCATAGCGGCTCCCTCTGCGATCTGATCGAGGGGAGTCATGGCGACTCCCTCTACGCTCCGATCGAGGGGAATCATGGCGACTCCCCCTACGCTCCGATCGAGGGGAATCATAGCGGCTCCCTCTGCGATCTGATCGAGGGGAATCATAGCGGCTCCCTCTGCGATCTGATCAAGGGGAATCATAGCGGCTCCCTCTGCGATCTGATCGAGGGGAGTCATGGCGACTCCCTCTGCGATCTGTCTCGCCCCTACTTTCGTACTGGTCACGGCCCTGCCGCGACCTTCGAGGGGGAGAATCTGAATAGAGACCCTCGTCATCACAATCTCTCCGAGAGTCCTTGCGATCCTTCCGATCCGGTGAAGAAACCGGAGAAACCCTCTCCCGAGTCGAAGACTTATACTTCTTGGGCGAATCGAAACTAACAGCCTTATGTTGTGGAGAGGTCTCGCGGTCAATAGCTTTCGCCTTCTCCCTTGGGTTGTCCTCAGTCATCTTTGACTGGCTTCCCTCCCCTTCCGTCGGTTTCACAATGTGAGCTGGTAACGCATCCTTAGGATACGCATCAAACGGATACGGAGAAGGTGGCCGACTGGCTTCGGGTGTGGGAGTATCCCTAGAAGGAGACCGCTCACCACTAACGCTCAATCTCTCCGTAAAAGGCGCAAAATCGAAGTGCTCGATAATCTCGGAGGGGTTCCTTATATGAGGAATCTCTACAAGCGACTCTGCGGTGATGTCACTCGCCTCTCGAAGAGCCAGAATCCGGTCGGCTAAGGTCCTGCCGATGCCGGGAACCTGCAACAGCTCTTCTACCTTACAAAAATTAATTTGTATCTTCGGCATGATACAATACAACTAACTTACGTACCAACCTTAAAAAACTGACCAAGTACTACAATATTGCTCTAGAATTGTTCAATCAAGCGAACAATTCTTTACTAACTTAGTATTAAAATGTTACACAAAAATTGTTCAATCAAGCGAACAATTCTTTACTAACTTAGTATACAAATATTGCGCAAGAATTGCTCAATCAAGCGAACAATTCTTTACTAATTTACTATTAAAATATTACGCGAGAATTGTCCAATCAGGCGAACAATTATTTACTATTCTGTTATACAGAATGTTAATTTACAAACGGAGACTTTTCCTGATAAACAAACCCAAATAATTTCAATCCAAATTCACACTCAAATATTCAAACATTCAAACATTCAAGTACAGAATTCAATTCAAAGAAGGAGACTTGTCCTCAAATAATTCAAATTCAAACCCAAATATTCAAACACAATATTCAAGGCCGCTGATAAAGTCCCCATGTCCCTGGTTGTGGACACTCAGACTAAATTCAACCGCTTAAATGAATTTGTATTCTTTAAAGATATTTGTATGTCCCCGCATTATATCTTTGGCGGAGTAACTTACACTATGATTAATAAATTAATTAACTTCCAATCAATGAATTTAAATACAATATATTCAAACACAATATTCACAGCCGTTGATTAGGTCACTATGTCACTGCTTAACATTCAGACCCAATTCAACAGCTTAATAAACTTGTATCGTTAAATATATATTTGTATTCACTACAGTAACTTAAACTACGATTTATAAAATATAAACCCTAACAGTATGCCCTTGCCTACAATCATTGAACCCAATAAATCATTCGGAGCGAGAAGCCCGTTACTTAAAATTGTAAGAGGGCAACTCTGCTTCCAAACTGATTAATTGTAAGAGGGCAACTCTAATTCAAAAATGATTAATTAATTGTAGGAGAGCCACTCTAATTCAAAAATGATTAATCAAATTAGCGATGATTAATTTAATTAGCGATGATTTAATTCCAGCAGCAATGCAATAACCACTGTGGTTCACTCTCCCTCCCCACTCACAAAAAATCGGCACTCCGAAATTGGGTGGAAAAAACTATTTCAATAAGAGGTGAATGAACCCCAAATCACACCAAGCAAATACTTTCACTCCCAAACAATCAAAAAATATCAAAGATAATACGCCAAAGCCAAGGTAAATGAAGGGATAAACCCAGCCTCAAACAATCCCTCAGGTACGCACCCGAAAAACTCCACCCTAGTATAACAATAAGTTACCATAAGGTGTGAGCCTGGGCGCAGTACACAAAAGAAGGAATGCAATAACAGCGTCTAGGGCGTGCCGATGTGGCGTCCCCTGCCACACCCAAAAATAAAAAAATCGCGAAGAAAACTGCCTTCAAACCACCACTCCACGGAAAAAACCGAAAAATATTACCTCCAATTAATCAAAAGCAGAAATAACAAGCAATAATACTAACCTGTTATACTAGCTCGGCGGATCCACGAACTTGTCCGTGATTACGCCGTACACATGTACAAGCGAAAATACGGCACGCACATGTCAACTACAAACTCACGTACACAAATTCAAGAATCAAGTCACACACTCAATAATATAAATATCAACGATAATTCGTAGATTAAATAGCGCAGGAACGAAGTGTCGCAGCGCCACTAAAGTAAATCTACTCACCAGAGTCGTCACAGTGTCAGAATCCGTTGTAGTCCTTGTCCGTTGCTGCGATGTCTTCTTCGGTGATCTAGCTCTGATGTGTAGTCTTTACTTCTCAATGTCTCTGGTAATTCTGCGATGGCAGCGGGAGGGAAACCTGCTTATATAGTGGCGCACGCATGTACGTGCGATCGAGTATGGAAAGCCATCCATCGACAATTCCCCATATGTATTCAGTCCCCCTCCCGCGCGAAGCGCGGAAGCTTTCAAAGAAGACGATTCGTTGTCCTTTTCTCGACTCATAATCCTTGTCTGAATTTAGTCCCTCCACCCTCTCACGCGAAGCTTTGACGTTTTATTAAATTATTAGAGAAAGAAGACGATTCGTTGTACCTTTCTCGACTCTTAATCATTGTCTGAATTCTGTCCCCCCCCCCTCTCGTGCGAAGTTTTGACGTTTCATTAAATTATTAGAGAAAGAAGACGATTCGTTGTACCTTTCCCGACCCTTAATCCTAAGTTTGAACTCAGTTCCCCCTTCCCGCGCGAAGCGTGGACGCTTTGACGATTCGTTGTACCGTTCTCGACTCCTTTTCCCTTTTTCTTCCTACGTCCTCTTTCTTTTTTTTTCTCCTCTTTCTCTCTCTTTTTTTTTGGCCGGCGTTTTTTTTTTTTTTGGGGGGGGGGGGGGCGACCGCCCCCATCCCCCCCCCCCCCTGGCTACGCGATGCACAAGCTTTAAAGGTAATACAAAGTTTTGGGAAATTTTGAAAATTGGGTGGATAGTGAATTTTTACAATTTTTATATATTTGGATGCCCCTGTGGATGGATTATAAACATTAGAAAATTAAGCCCCTAAAACACTTATGCTTTCGAGGAAAATTGAATATACAAATTTACCGGTGCTCCCGGTAAATTTGGATAAATTTCAAACAGCGCCTACGACCGTACAATGGTCGCTGCGACCATGTAAATCTCAGAATATATAGTTGTGATATACAATTTCCAAACGGGAATAGCTAATCGGTCGATTTTAGTCAATAAACATTGTTTTATAGCTTGAATAATGTCTTAACCTTGAGAGGGAGCTATACAACATAACGAGTTTTTATTATTCGTAATTTCATAACTTTAGACTCGATTTCAACCGCGCATACGCATACGCTTCCAAATTGTTCATTTGAACCAAATTCATGACCCCTTACCAAAACTTTGTATTACCTTTGAGAAAAAAAGAAGAAAAGAAACAAAAAACAAATGGGAGCATTCAATGTTAAATTTGAAATTAATCTCACATTAAACACAATTATTATATATATGTGTGTGTTTTTTTTTTTTTTTTTTTGGGGGGGGGGGGCAGTCGTTCAACTTTAAACTTATTTTGAAACCTCCCTCCCGGTTTTTTTGAGAACCTAAAACAAGTTTAATTATATAGGCCCTTCCAAACCCTTTCAGTTGGAGGGAGCCGTAAATGGTGGTCCCCCCCCATGCTCCAACTGTTTATATCTCCACCTCTCTCTTTCACTACCTCACATAATCGTATATTTCTCATTTTCATGACAACACCTCTCACCATTTAATAGTTCTTTCTCAATTCTTTTCCTTTCTCCTTTTGCATGTGCGCGCTCTCTCTCACTTTTCTCACTGTTCTGTTTCCAGACCTTTTCCACGTATGCCAATCAAATTGATCCAAACGTATGCAAACCAAAAATGAAAAGATATCAAGAAAATATTGTATGTAAGATTTAACTATTATGTTCAATTTATTTCTTTTTCTTAGAACAAAAGAAAATTGTAATTCACCATTTTTACGTATTGTAACATTGAAGTTAAATATTTTGCTCAAATTGCTTAATAATCTACTACTTCAAATAATTTCAAAGTTATGCCTTTGTTACATTACTTTTCCCTCATTTAAAAAAAAAAGGAAGCAAAGGCTACTTCTGAGCCCTATATTTTCTTCCCACGGAATGTATTATATCATGACTTGCACCATATTATTGGAAATGGAAATAAACGCAATGAAATTATAAAACACATAAATGAGATGATTAAATTTGACTATGGTGCTTTCTGGCTCAGCACCCAAAGGTGCTACTAATTTTACACCAAGGGTTCTGATGAACATACATATTGAAAGCACCTAGAGTACACTTTACATGAGATTCATATATACGTAGGCTACAATTCTTATTCGTCATGATTAAAAATGGCTTGCAAATCATAAGATGCAGCAAAATAACAACCATACAAACTCACTGAGCAATTTCTTAATTTGTTTTTGTTTGTTTGTGGACCAAGTATCAATTTTAGACGCTGACTGAGACAATCGATCAGTCAATTAATAAATTATACTTCAAGTAGACAACAAAACTAATACAACGTACTTTCTTCAAACTATGTGCAAAATATAATTATGAAAAATTGCCATAGCTCTTCAGGCGCTACTTCCTTGGCCTCATCGACTCCCTTGGCTCGGCACTTTAAAAAACAAATCCATATCTTCTGCACCGCAAATGCTTTGTCAGAACGGCATTTTAGGTGCTAAAATCTAGCACATGTGCAACTTCTTAAGCAGCACCTGTTTTTTAGCACTTTATTTTTAATACATGGTTTATATTTGATATAAATCATCGATTCTTTATGTAATATATTCAAATCAATTCTTATATACCGGTAAATTGAAAATTTAAATTCTTACATAATTTAAATTAATTCTTATATACGGTGAATTTAATATTTCTTTACGTAATATATTCAAATTAATTCTTATATACCGGTAAATTGAAAATTTAAATTCTTACATAATTTAAATTAATTCTTATATAAGGTAAATTGAATATTTAAATACATTCTATCATGAAATATACATACCACATATTTGAGACTTATAAGATATACAAAATATACATATTAAACACCTAAAAATACAGACAATTACCTATGCCAATTTACTGATATAAATATATAAAGTTGTGCAATATACATAATACTGTACATAGTGTGTAACAAGAAGACGGTGCCAGTTTATTAAGCACTACTATAAAATACATGTCACAGTTTGTAGAAAAACTAATCGCACTTCGATTTTCTTGAAACAGAGAGGAAGTTCAGAAAGAGTTGAAAGCACAGTGAATGTATTGCATATAGCAACGAAAACAGACACACTAAGCTTTTCGTCTTGCCCTCATCGAAATGAATTGCAAGAATAAACAGAAAGCTGAAATCAGACAATTTAAGTGATAGCTTAAGGCATGGTCATAACGAACGCACGTTGCATGTGTGCCACGACACGACAGAAAATTTGGGCAAATCGTTGGTCATCGGGTGTCGTCGCGAGACAGTCCTACGAATCGCCAAACCATCTTTTATTTGACTTGGCCCTAATGTGACCACACGACATAGATTTCGGGCATGTTGCAAGATCTTGCCACGACATAGGTCTACAACGATAACATTTCGTACTATCCGTTGTGACCGAGGCTGAAAGGAACAAGCGGGCCAAAAATTAACGGGCGGTGATTGGCTACCAGAGAGTAGACATGCTCCGGTTGCTCCCTATCACACAAAATATGAGCAGTATTAATTATAACTTCAAGTGCCGATTCCAAGTTTGGTACATACGGCGTACATCTCAAGGATCTGCAGATCACATCAGCCAGCATGCGCCTACTTCTATCCGAAACTGTCAGATTAGAGCGCGTTCACATCCCACGCGCTCGTTCAAGCAAACAATGCGGCCGATAATAGGAGACAATACCAACTCTGACATCGTGCATCACTTACTGAAGAACCAAGAATGCGCTGAACAATACAGTTCATCTTTGTTCACCGTTGTCAGCAGAGCGAGAAACTTCACTCGTATACAGATGATTGAAGCATATATTCAGCTCACTGAAATTATTCTGTACCAACAAAGAAAAAGAATTTGTGAGGAGTCCTGCGTTATTCTAGCTAGCATTGCTAATGCCTGTGATCATTATAAGGCTTGCACTACGTCTACCTTTCGGCAGCCAATCACGGCCCGTTAATATTATGCGCGCTTGTTTCCTTTAACTTCCGCTTACATTGTCTGATTTCGGCTTACTGTTCATTATTGCAATTTACTCCGATAACACAAGACAACAACTGTAATATGTCTGTTTTCGTTGCTATTTTTCGATATTGCAGTACCAATAATCTCTTAAATACTTTTTGATTCGTCTGTTTTATCCCTGCTTCTTAAAACAGAGAAAAATTATTGAAGATATTTGAATATATGAAGAGCTCGGTTCCAAAAGGTAGTACATCCATAAATCCAAGTTCTCAGAAAAACACGATTTAAAAAAATGTATCATTGTTGACAATGTCATTTTAAAAAGATACTTTGGCTGATTATACTATTGTATGATACAAGTATATAACCAATCTTAAAACTCTTTGTCATGAATTTATGTTTTAATAATTTTTGTGAATGTAGTTCCTTATGAAACCGAAAATGGATGTAGAACTTTTTGTTACCTAAATCTTGGATACTGTATGCAAGTTACAATGCATGACTTGGTTATGATACCTCTTGGAACCGAACTGATTTTTAAATTCAGTTTTTCCCTTTTTTATACTATTAATGTCTACACATCATTAACACGCGAGATAACAAATCGACCAAGCTAGACATATTTTGTATTTTAACCCTCCATAAAACTTAATTGTCAAGAATTTTACTAATATTCCTTACGAAAGTCTATATGAATAAAGCTATCCTTGGCATGATGTGAATGGGATGTAAAGGGGATGTAATGCCTTTTAGCATGACATGAGCGCATTAATTGTCTATAAAATTAACAGCCAAATTTATACATTTAGCATTCTTCAACCTTTAGTTCATAACAAAAACTATAATTATCATTAAGGGAAATCATAGATGAGAATGTCAAAATCATGATGAAGCGAAAGTATTGAAATATAGCAGTTTGACAAACCTAGCGAAACCTTCACCCCAGAAAAAACCCAACTTATTCATGTAATTTGCGTTCTGAAAATCGTAAAACAAACAGTAATAGGTGAATGAAAATACTTTATTACCACACACAAACGGAAGGAACCCTTACAAACAAGTTCTATAGAATTCGATTTAAAAAAAAAATCAATCGAATTTCTATACGCAATTCTATAGAAATGTTTTTTTTTTATAGAGATACGAATTCTATAGAAATCTATAACGTAACTCTATAGAATCTCTATAAAACACTCTATAGAATGGCCTATAGAAATTCTATAGAATTCTTTTATAGAATTCTACAGAAGTTTTTTGTAAAGAATGCTAAAGACCATTTTTATTCTATAGCAATTCTATAGAAATGTTTTATAGAGATTCCCCTCATACGAATTCTATAGAAATATAATGGACCTCTATAGAATCTCTATGAAACATTTTATAGAAATTCTATAGATCTTTTGGTATAGAATTCTATAGAAGTTTTTTTTTGTAAAGAATTATCTATAGAACTTTTTTTACCTGTTGAAAACCATCAAATTATTCAGTAGCGACCAGCAATCAATTAATGAATAATAATCAATATTGCCTGGCATCTTGCCACTACTAAACCATATTCATATAGACTCCTCACTCCTGCAATTGCTCCATCACAAAGATCATTTGAAGCAAAATACAGGTGAGTATAATGTTAAATATTGCGGAGACCTTACATACATATATACAAAATTATACATGTTTTTACTGGTTAGTAAATTACATATATCAATATATCTATTAGTTAGGTCTTAAGTTACATGTTAATAAATCGGACATATATAATATATTTGTCAATGATTGACTAAGAAAATATAAATCACTAAATTGATGTTAATTGTCACATTTTCTGACAGGTCATGATAATTACATTTTCTGTGAAAACATGCAAATTACCATGAATATGCATAACATACATTGTACTAGTTTTTTTAGAATTCTATATAATTCTATATTCTATATAAAAGGAAACCGAATTATATAGACAAACGTAAAATTCTATAGAGAAGGGAGGACGCCATTTTCAAAAGTTAACTTTTCTATAGAAAGTTAGATCTATAGAAAACTTATTCTATATAATTCTGTAGATGAAACCGATATCTATAGACAACCTTACAAATTCTATAGAGAAGTGGGGACGCCATTTTTTAAATAAAATTTTCTTTAGAAATGTTGATCTATAGAAAACTTATTCTATAGAATTCTATAGAAGAAACCGATCTCTATAGAGAATCCTTAAAAGTTCTATAGAGAATCTGGAATGTTATAGAATTCTATATAACTCTATAAAGCGTTCTTTAGAATTCTATAATACATTTTGGTAAGGGAATTGTCCATAAATTTGAATACATTTACTTGATAAACCACTTTGCAAAGCATTTCACGTTATGCCCTTGTCGTACTGCGAAATTGTACATTATGCTGAGAATTCTTTCTTTATACCTCTCCCATACACTTTGCTGAGGAATCTTGTAGAACAATGGACAAAAAAATAATACATCTCTAAGAACAACTAAATATATGTCTTGGGATGAGGTCTGCTTTAACATCCGGCAACTGTTATCGAAGCGTGGTTCACAACATTTCCTCCGCCTCTTCATTATCGTTATTGTCTCGGCTTGATTGTGTGGGAGACCTGGTACTACCTGTATCACGAGAAACACACAATTGACTTCATACTATCATTACACATAGATACACAGGGCGCATACTCCCAACGTCTCACCACGTGCTGTGGCCGTAGTGATAATTACTTATCAGAACAAAATGCCCTTTTAGCGAATTTTCTGGTTAGATTATCTTCATGGTGTTTTGCAGATTAAAGGATGGACGAATCAAACAGTGACGTAAGTCTTATTGAAAACATTTACTAAATATGTATTTTGTTTGAAGACATGTAACTTTGCCCCATCTGTACAATACATGGTGACACGTACTTCGTAAACGACCTCTGTGGGCATGTTTGACCTAATGAAAGCCGATATTGGTCGTGATTTTTCTAGTCAATAACTATCACTTGCTGATACCAGTTAACGCCCATAGATATTTATTTAGGAATAGGGACTTTTTCGTAAACAGCTGATATGCAATGGGTTTACATTATTTTCTCTGGCAGCAAGGTATCAATTTTTCTGTTACAAAGACAACAAACCCAATGCCGAAAAGGGAAGTTCAACAAATCTTTGGCAAAAGTATTATCAAGATATATGGATATATAATTATTGCCCCCCCCCCAAACAAATAAGAGTTTACGAACGATGCTACCCCAGATCACCGAAAAACATACATACCAATTGGTGTTCTTTGGCACCGTCTCTGCTTGATGGCTTCTCCAATCCTTTTTCTGTATACCACGATGATAACAAGCGCTATAATTCGATGTAAGATAAGAAAGAAGAAAATGTGTACAGGATTATGTTACATTTTTTATGACAGTCCAACAAATAATTCTGTGAGGATGGTGAAATTGTAAGGCAAGAGTTTTCATGGTTGGTTGATTTCTGGTAATTAATTAATAATATTTTCTTATTTGTGGCAAGTATGCTTTGTTTTTTAGTTTCTCGTGATATACACCAAGGCGGTGGTAAGTCTTTTGAAACAATTATTCAACATAATTTCTAGTGCTCAATAACTTTAGATATTGATCTATTGTAACACTATTATATAAAGCATAACAGATTCACGAGGAAAAGGGGCAAGACTTTCACCAAACACTGTGTCCAATTTCTGTATCATGGCCATGTTGCGTTTGATGCAATCTTTAAAAATCCTTAGATTAGAAACACAATGAGAGGTTCAAAATTTGTTTTGCTCTATTTAAATTTGCCATTTGTCAATTTTGCGACAAATGTCTTTCTCCTTCCTTTTGTTTTCAGAAAGATTACATTTTAGAAAAATCATAGATGTAGAGAGGCGGGAGAAGGAGTGAGGGGGGGGGGGCGAGGCTAGGGGCTGCACCGCTGGGATTTTAAAGGTTCCAATTTTAATGCCACCATCGCCTCAAATTCGGGTAGCAAAGTACCCAAATGTTTTCACATTTGAGTAACGAGTTGCAATGATTTCAGAAAGTCTTCAGATTCGTTCAACTCCTTTGGATTTACTGTGCGCTAATTAAAAGATGTGCATAGCCGCGTAATACGTCAGTGACTTCGAAACTTTTATGAAATTTAAACAACTTACCAGACAAAGCGAAGCGAACTAGAATCATCCCTGCATTGAAAAGAAAATATGAGAAAAGTTATGTTTTTAAACAAAACAAAACATAGGTACATACATAACCCCAACACTACGATCCCAGGTGTACTACCACAGTTCTTTCAACACATTCCTTCTTTTACTAATATTGTAAATTTTTTTTATCAACTATGCATTAAAAAAACTCTGTGTTGCCTTTCCACAAAAAAGAGGTCAAATAAAAAAAAAATCTGGCTGTAAACTGCATCATGTGAAATACTTCACTTCTCGGATCCTGTACTACTCTAACTCATCATTGTTAACCTTTCAGTTTGATCTCCTGGTGTTTTGTGATATCAGCCCCAATCCAGGGCCCGATAACCTTACTAATTATGTTGCATCTTCATCTGTATCCTAGATCGAGATAAACTTCTACGTCTACGTCCTGATGTTTGTAACTATGCTAACTCTTGTCATCATATCCCTCCATCTACCCTCCTGCATATCAAACAACTTGGGATTCATAGGAAACCATGGAAGAGGCAACCTGCTCACAGAGGCAGGAAAGGGGGTGGTCGGAGGAAAAAAAACCCTTCGTTTTCGGCCTGGCAGTCGAGTATTCCTGATCGTCAACGTCTACGTTTTGCCGTGTGGAATGCCCACTCCAGTAAATTCTAGAAACAAGTCTGCTGCTCTATGCGACTTTGTTATCAGTCATCAATTGGATATTCTGGCCTTGACTGAAACTTGGTTAACTGGTGATCATCGTGACTCCCGCACTTCAGCTGATATAGATAACACGCTGCCTAACTATTCATTCCATCATTCACCACACTGCCACTCTAGAACTGGTGGTGTTGGGGTTCTTCTCCGCAATGGGGTCAAGATGAAAGTCAACGATGGTCCAACTTATCAATCATTTGAGCATATGGATATGAATATTTGCTCCAGGGCCACGTCTTTTCGTCTGGTGGTCCTCTATCGCCCGCCTCCCAATAAGAAGAATAAACTCACAAGCACAAAGATCCTGGATAATTTTGGGAGCTTTTTTGAAACGCTTCCGTGTCTCATCCTTGCAAATTTGTTCTGGCTGGTGATTTCAATATTTACTGGACTATACAGAAAGCTCTGAAGCTGTTTCTTTCAGTGATCTGGTGACTGCTCCAGGGTTCAAGCAACACGTTACTGCGCCTATCCACAATGCCGGACATATATTATATCTTTTAATTACTGACTCTCATGACACTTTCGTTTCTGCCGTCACAGTCCTTGAGGAACTTCCGTTTGACAATGTGGTCGTGAGATGCCTCATCGACATTGCCCATCCTCATCCTATGAAGGAAATGGCGTGATATCGCAAATTACGTTCTGTGGATGTGTCTCCTTTTAAATTTGACATTACAAGCTCTTCTCCTGCATTGTGTCCTGCAAACGACATGGATTCGCGTGTTGTTCAGTACAACAGCATTCTTCATGGTATTCTTGACCACCATGCACCTACAAAAAGAAGGCTTTTGTTGTTCGCCCCCATTCCCCGTGGTTCTCGGATTCTCTTCGTAAAGAAAAACAGAAAAAGTGACAATTTAAGCGGAAGTGGCGAAAGTCTGGTCTTACCGTTGTCAAGGAAATTTATACCCAACAGTGTAAGATATATCATGACCTCTTGTCCATCGCCAAATTAAGCCATCATATTAATGAGATTTCCCAGTGTGACGAACATAGCCTGTTTCGTGTAATTGATAAACTTTGCCACGATAACCAAAAGATCTGGCGGAAAAAATTTGCAGACTTTTTCGACGACAACATAAGAACCCTGGGAGACATAATTGATGCTACGTAGCTGCCTCCACTCTATATAGAATTGCTTGAGGTCTGCCAATCTACCTTCACTGATTGTGACATTTCGACTCCTATGGACGTTTTGAAAATAACCAAACAGACTTCTGAGACATTCTGTGAACTTGTTCCTACGCTGAAGAAGATTATCAATCATTTTTTGTTTCGTATGGCTACCTCCCTGCACATTTCAAGTAAGCTTCGGTCCGACCTTTGTTGAAGAAACCACATTTAGACGCAGAGGTCTTTAGTAACTACCGCCCTATTTCCAGACTATCATTTGTATCAAAGCTCATTGAGAGGGTGGTAGTCATTTAAAATTATCTAAATGAGAATAATCTGTATAGTTCTGCTCAATCTACATAGAGAGCTTTTCACAGCAAATGGACAGCTCTTGTCCGTGTCCAAAATGATAGCTTGTGTGCTCTAGATAACAAACAAGAAACAATATTAGTTCTTTTAGATTTTTCTTCCGCGTTTGGAACAATCGATCGTCATTGTCTTGCAAAATTGTACAACAACTGCTTTGCAGTGATTTATATCTTATTTGACTGGTCGTCTCCATCAATTATGTTACCTCAGAAAAACACAATCTATGGTGCGGAGTCCCACAAGGCTCTGTCGCCGGCCCGCTACTCTATATAATGTTTACGTCTCCCTTGCAAGATATCATGTTGGCTTACAATATATCTGCTTTCGTAGCTATAAAGAAAATAGGAAAAATTCGTAGGTTTCTCGACCAGAATACAGCCCATCGTCTTATCCATGTTGCCATCACATCTAGGCTAGATTGTTGCGATTCCCTTCTCTTTGGTCTTCCTGCAAAAATAACCTCAAAGCTCCAGCGTATCAAAAACACAGCAGCTCATCTTGTTTCTTGTGTTCCTCGTACTTCTCACATTACCCCTGTTCTTCAAAAACTTTAATGGCTTCCTATCACTTACAAAATTATCCTCCTTACTTTCAAAACTTATCATGGTTTCGCTCCTTCATATCTTTCTGAACTCCTTCCCAGGGGCGTCGCTAGAAGTTTTTCAGTGGGGAGGGGGGGGGGGGGGGGGGAGGCCATCGATTACCGACAAAACTAGCCACCAATTACCGACAAATATTTTAATGCCAATTTCCCAATGCCTACAAATTTAACCCTATAACCCGGGGCCAGGAGCTAAATTATTCTCCAGTTTCCCCCTCCCGCGCAAGCTTTGGCATTTCATTTGATTATTAGAGAAAGAAGACGATTCGTTGTACCGTCCTCGGGCAATCCAACCCTTCCAATAAGTTCATTTGAATGGAAGCAGAAAAATCAGAGAAACAGAATTGCGAAAGTTTGAAATAACTCGGACCACTATTAAGAAAGTTATGAGTGTTTAAAATTTGAGATCACTATAGCTATGCGAATCTCAAATCGGCAATTTTGTCAGTGGATTGTGACGTCGCGACGGATTACTCTCCCATTTGTCGTGTAGAAAAATATCACTTATTTCTGTTTTTCTCCCAAGTGCCCTCACCCTCGGGGCACTACTGAAAATATATCATGGAGAGTACACTATTACAGATCCTCTAAAAAGAAAAGACCATCCCGAGTCATACATTTATGAAAAGTTGAAATTTTAGTCCTTTTGTGTATTAGAGCAAATGGGAAAGTTGACCGCCACTACATCACATAAACATTATCAAGTCAGCCAATTTGAAGGGCCCATACCTATAGTGATTGCAACTTGCAAAAATTCGTAACTTACTATTTTTCTGTCCGATTTCATTCAAACTTTCATCAGTATGCTTCTTTGATTTTTCTGCTTTATTCCAGACAAGTTTGTTATCAAGGTTGGGCTTCACTTTAATCTCTTTTTCTCCCGAATACACACCCTAAACTGGTATTTCAAAAAATTTAACTCCTAAACGAGTATTGTAAAATTGTAACCCCTTGAGTATTTTGAAGGGCGATAGGAATTACCATGTAAGTTGTTGACAATGTAAAATCAATCAAATCGTGCTTCTGATGTAAAATTCACAATGTAAACAGTTATTTCAATAGAGAAGCAATAACATCAACTTGTACACTTCCACATGCGTTTAATGAACAGCCATCATAAGTCCTTTATTTGAAACAAAGAATGACATGTAACATTTGATCTATTCTACATAATAGTGCTTACAAAAAGTACACAATGTACAACGAACAGTTACTATTCTACTATGCATAATAATATAAAAAGAGACTATGGGTGGATGCGATATGCATACCATGCCATGCTACCGACTCGCGCTAGATTATGCCTAGGTCACATTTGCTCTACGGCTAGGATACGGCGGCCACGAAATCGAGAGATACTTGCGGCGGCCGCTGAAAATCTGCGGTGGCCTCAGTGTCACCCTAGGGCGTATCCCTATCTTTACATGCCGAATGGGTCGCCGTGGGACTATAACGCAGAGTTATTTTTTTCGTTTATAGGTTCGTCGTAGCAATTAGACACGCCGTATCCATGCCGTAGAGCATGTCCACTGCGACCATACGTCGCGCGTACAGTAGCCTTCCGTTTGCAATAATATAAGAAGACTATGGGTGGATGCGATATGCATACCATGCCATGCTACCGACTCGCGCTAGATGATGCCTAGGTCACATTTGCTCTACGGCTAGGATACGGCGGCCGTACGCCCCCGAAATCGAGAGAAACTTGCGGCGGCCGCAAGAATTCCACTGGCGCCCTAGGGCAGCCTTAAGGTTACCGTGTGTCATCACTTCAAAGGCCGTACGGCAGCCGCAGGTTTTCTGTCTCCACAAATTCAAAATAGGCCGTGCGGCTACCCTAACATATGTGACTGCTACCGTATATGACCGTGGGAATGCTGTGGCAGCCAGTGGCGGATCCAGGGGGGGGGGGGGGACCCCCTCCCCGGGAAAAAACGCGTAAAAACGTGTTAATTTTACCTTTTTGGGGAGATGCCCCCCCCCCTGCACCTGGCGCTCAAGGGGGGGGGGGGGGGGCTGCAAATTCGAGGGCCAAAAAAAAAAAAAAAATGTGCTTACTTATTGTCAATTATGTTATTCTATTGTTAATACTGTATTTCAGTGGAGCCTTTCCTTGAGGAGTCCAGTCTCGGTTTCTTACATGATATAAAACGTTGATGCATGTCAGGGTGAACCTTAGTTGACTAGAATGAGACATTGTTTTTGTGTTGTGCTGTTTTGTGTTGGGTTGTCCTGTGTTGTACCGTGTTCTGTGTTCATCAATTGACTTTATTGACATGATGTCGTTGTAAATATGTTATGTCGTTGAGTTTTAATTATTAATTGAAAAAAGAAAAGAAATCAAAAAGCTACCTCTCGTGGCCATAACTAGGCGTTGTGGCGTGCGCCTGTAATCCAGCTAACAATGGAAGTTACAAACTGATTCAGCCGAGGACGCAGGTTCGAAACTGAGTCACGTCTTTCGGATGGTGACGTTTAAAGGTCGGTCCCCAGACGTAAATAATCGGTTGCCGGTAGTCTCCCCCTTTGTCCCGGTCTGGCACTGAGGGCTAGAAAAATATCCCTAAACGCGTATACCTGCGCGTACAGCAGGATTATGAACTATTTTGAAAAAAGTACCGCTTTTCTTGAAAATGGCCCAAAATGAACGTTTTTCACCCCTTAATGCGGCAACGCGCGGACCGCGTCCGATCTCCAAAAATCACCCCTTTAGACGCGTTTTCTTGGTCATGCATGCTTACATTGTTTGTATTTGACTGAGACCCCCGTGTATTTCATCTTTTATCTTTTTTTGTTGTTGTGATACTACTAGGTCGAGCGTACTCGCACTGATTTGACAAGCTTTTTCCATTCAGTTCTATTCTCCATGATCTTTGGGAGCTCCTGCCTTGGTAGACAGGTGTCTTTTTCTAATTGGTCAATGTAAGTCATTGCTGGGCGCCTTCTGGTGCGTTTGCCCCTTGAGGGCTCCCAGAAGAGCATTTGTGAAATTATTTCACTCTTGCTCCTCCAGCAGTGCCCACTGAAACGGAGTCGGTGGTCTCTTAGTCTGGCTGAGATCGGTGTAATGTCCCTATACAGTTCGATATTGGTCGTATGGTCCCTCCAGTTGACATTTAGTGCTGCTCTCAAGAATCTTGTATAGCAACCATCCAGTTGTTTTGCCAGGCTACTCGTCAATGTCCAGGCTTCTGATCCATAGAGCAGTACAGTTTCCATTGAAGCCCTAAAGAAATGGACTTTCAGTTTTCTACCGAGCATATTGCTCCGCTTGTCTCATTTCGCTCACTGGAACATTGCCAGCACAAACCACTGACCTATACCTCCTGGACGGATCATCGCCCATTCCCATTCACTATACGTTACGTACTAAAAGGCTGTATTGTCTGACCGTTCATGAATATTCATGTTTTTGCTTACCTCGGCAAAATGCTTGCCTTTACTAAATGGAAAAATTATGGTGGGGGTTGGATGAAATGGACATAATGAACAGATCAGAACTGATCTATGATAATTCATGCTTCTTATCCTTCGTGTGCTTGACTTATAACCTTACAATCGCGTGGTAAATTGAGTCCAAAGTTCGACTTGTTGTACATGTGTTATATAGGCAATGGCGAGCTTGCGACCTATTTTGATGAAATTACGGTGGGTGAACTTTCAAAAGTCAATGAGACATGAGGGTTCCAATGAAAGAGCTAGTGATAACGTACGTCGGGGTGGATGTGCTTTTCGTTTAAACAAAAAATGAATTTTTAACGATTTTTTTTTGTAAACGTCCATAGGCTAACATGTTAGGCTGCTGACGATAGGGGGCGTTGTCAAATGAGACTAAACGGAGCTATACGGTTTGATTTCCAAATGGCTGTCAGCTTGTTCAGAACCGTCAAGGCTTTTGCCTTTCGGAGTATTCAGGTCTTGTTTTGACTGATCAACCCACGAGCCAAGGTACCGAAAGTCTTGGACCTGCTTCAACTTTGTCCTGTCAGCAGTACAAATCTCGCCTTCACGAAGGTTGTACATCATGAATTCCGTCTACTTAGAATGTCTATTCTCTTTTCTTCAGCTAGTACTGTTAGTTTTCCCATCTTCTCCTTTGACTTGAGAGACGGGACATTAAAACTCGATATTAGAGTTGCTGCTTTGCAATCTATGATTTTAATTCTAGATTTGGATTTAAAAACAGTATTCAATTTTCCGACCTCAGTCTGGTTTGTCACTGGGCGACGCGGTTCTCGTTCACCCGGGAGACAACCGGGGCGTTATCCGTTTTTGTTGGTTTGTCTCATCATTTCAGTGTTTCTTAGCTTGCTAATAAGAATAAATTCAAAGTATAGCTACAATGGAGGCTCGCTACACCTTCCAATGCCATCGATGCAAGGCAGGGGAGGTGGATTTTCCCTGAGCTAATTAAAAGGGGTTACCTACATAATGAGCCGCATACCTATGTTGTGATAATGATGTAAATAAATGTCAATTCAATTCCATTTTAGTATTGTTCCAAGCTAATTCGTCAATAATAAGGTAAGGGGTTGCACTTGTGTTTTCGGTTGATTTTTAGGGTAAAGGTCAGGGTTACAATTAGGTAAAGTGTTTAAACCTGATTTGAACTAACGAAATTCGGTTATAGCAGGGAGTTGAAATGGATGGAGATACCGTCAAAGAGGCGCCTTTAAAGTCGTCCGTGACACCGCGTGACTTTCCCACTACCGTAATCCCCTTAATCCCTCTCTGAGACCGCACAGATTGATGGTAATACCATGGGTGCGTTGAAGCGATTTTTTGAAGCTAGAATCACCAACATGAATCACAAATCAAAACGCCGTTAAAAACACGGCTACTGCGGGAGAGCGTTCAAGCGATTTTTCATCAACACTGAATCTTGCTCATTTCAAGCTCAGCCACTGCACATCACTCTGTGCAGTTTGACCCAGAAATTATGGGTCATCTTCGCCGCGTGCTCTCTGAATTTGTTTACGGTCGACTGTCGGCCAAACTGGCAGCAGGCCACGATAATGACATTATAGAATCATGATTGAGATCTCCATTCGTTCAAGCGATTTTTAGCGACCGTGATTCTGCAGAATCACGATACAAAATGCATCCTTTTCAGCGTTTCATTTTTTGCGTTTTTAAACACGTTTATTTTTACGACCGACGAAAATCGCATACTAATCTTAATTGTTAATTAATGATGCAAGTTCCGGTTTTGCAATGTATATAAAAAGAATACTTTGTGCTATGCTTACTAAATTGCTCTGGTAACTACGCAGTTTAACCGGGTGACTCTGGGTATTGGTGCTACTGCATTATTCTGTATACAAATGTCCTTATTACATTGTGTTTTAAATTCTTTCCTCTAAATTACGTCTCTCTCTACTGCTACTGTTTTTCATCTACATTATCTATTTTTTCCAGGAACCTATATTACACAAGCACTGCTTTTGAATAGGTTCCTCACATTCTACTTAATCTATTATATGAATTGAGAATAATTTAAATGTGCTCATTTATACTACAATTGTATTGTATTATTTTTTTAATTTTATGTATGTCTATATTTTCTGTAAAAATGTGGAACTATAAACTTAAACTTGAACTTGAACCACTACTTCTCTTTCTAAACTAGAGATCTTAAATTTACTGAAGATACTTAAATGCTACGTAGCAAATGTGATTATCACAAATCAAACTAAGCACGTTCTTTTAAATTGCAATTGCCCATATCCTAACCTGCAATCCACCACAAAAGGTTGTCGTCATATGGTGTTGTATACTGTAGCTCCGTGCTTGCTGTGGGAATTGTCGTTGTAGATCCTGGTGTTGTGGGTGCATTTCCATGAGTGCTGTTTACAAATCTTGTAAAGGGGAGTGTCGACGGAACTGCAAAAGAACAAAGTAACGGTGCCAGCTGGTGATAATCTTATAAACCACCTCGGTTCCATATACTGCAGTTCTCTCACTGTTATGATGAAGATAGATTGACAGATCCTTTAATGATGAGTTCATGCATCCAATATGTATGCATACATCGTCAGGCCCTAATGAAGGCCTATACTATAGTAATGAAAAACGAAACTTCCATTTCCCTTTTTTTTGTAGTTACGTTTCAAAGAGATTCAAAACATTGTTTGCATTTGTCCATTTTCTTACATTGTATATATGTATGTATGTATAATGTTTATTCCAAAGCTGTACTATGAGAAAGTTAGTAAATAAAAGATACAAATAAAAGAGGCACACATTCCCAGGCAAACCAAATAATGCTACTTCTATATGCTACCCTGGGATAGCGCATAATCAGTTTGATCATTGCTTTCATTAAACAAGATGATTTTTTATCTTTACTATCAATTTGTAAAGGTCTTCAATGTATAATTGAAACATTTTCCCGTCTGAGCGGTATGGAAAAGTGGGAATTCTTTTTTGCTTATTGCTGGAAAAGGTTGCAATATTTTTGTTGTTACAATCCAATGAAAAATGTTGTCTTCCCTTTGCAGTTTGGCAATCAATAATTATGTACAAATAATGCATAGTTCATCTGTACACGAATTTTTAAAAAGTTATACAAAAGGTGTCGTGGTTTAGTGAATACGTCACCGGATAACATCATTATCATCACATGGTTTGCTGTTCGAGTCCCGCTGCGGCGCTAATGTCCTTTGGCAAGACATTAATCTACATTTTTTGTCACTCTCCTTGAATTCCTTGACTGCTTTAGCACCTTATTATGGCGCCTTAGCTACAGCCGGGGTAATGATATGATACCTTGTATTAAGCGCAGTAGAGTATATTCATATAGTAGCTGCGCTACATAAAGGGACCTATTATAATCAACATTATTAAAGTTATTTACTGGCTATTTTTTTAAATCAATTCTTTGTATATTATAGAGGGCAATTTTCTTTCTTTTATTTGAGGTAATGATCGGTCATACTACACGGATAACAAATTGAGTTTAAATCAGTAAACAAGTTGAAAGTTGAACTGTTGAAGAATCACCAGGAATCATATTTTTTTCTTTGTCACCCAAACGTAGTAGTAATATCTTGGAAAATACAGAACTTACCCGTTACATTTAAGGCGACGTATTTTCTAGTAGTCATTATTCCTGCACTATTGGTCACCGCGCAGAAATAATCTCCAATATCAGTCATGTTGACATCATATACTTTGAGAGAAATCTGAGAGATTTCCAAGGAGAGGTGAATTGATATATTGTACTTTCCTTCATCAACATTGTAAAGTTGGTTGTTTCGCCACTGTATTACACTGTCAGTACCATAGCCTTTACGAAAAACGAAAAGAAGAAGAAAAACCATGATCAGTACTGGTCATGCGATTACATTTTAAAAGAATCTGTAAGCAATCCGGAAAGGTTGAAACATAAGTTCATTATAATTGATGTATAATGTGATTTAGTGTTGTTTGTACGACATCTTGCCTTGCAAATTATGAAAATACCTTATTTTCTATCTATCGCATTAAACAAAAAAAAACAGCTGTAAAATCCTGTAAGAACTCGCTCAGCTGGTCATCTGTGCGTTCGAACATGACAGGAAAATAGTGAAAAATATTCGGAGCTTTGGCAGAGATTTGTTTTTAATAGTGACATTATATTTTATCACGTGACCACCAATTGACCATTCATGTATTTAGAAAAGTCATGTATATTTATAGAAGGGATATAAAAATAAATACAAATAAACACACGAATAAATGTATAAATAAACAAATAAATGAATAAAATAAACAAATTATTACAATAAATGCAATAAAACCGGTCGTAGACTGATAACTTGATCTTACGTTGACATAATTCTGTCTGTAGATTAAGTGGCAGAATTAATTTAATTTTAACGGGATGAGGTGGTTGGCCCCAGGCGTTCCATAAACTAAAGGTCTTGCCCTCTATAGAGAGGCCATCGCAGAGAAAGCCGAAATCGGACTAGTAACAAGCCCAACAAATAAAACTATATGATATTGAATAAATTATGATCTTAAATGACGAAGCGTCTGACTATTGCGCCTTTTCCCCCTCCCCTCCCCCGTAATCTCTTTCTTTAACTTTTGTTCTATATCTTCCCCCTATTTTGTATGCACCTGTAGCACCTCGCCTACTCTTCTGGGCTTTACAATTGTCAAAATATGCAGTACTTTATGTTCTTGCCAAATTCACAAATATAAATGTCATATATACAACTTACCAAACATAAAATAAAAATGTATTTTCTTGTTACCTCTAAATTATGTCTACAAATTACCTCGTCCCCATATCACGGATAGCGGTTTTCCAGGAATCTCACAGGGGAGGGTTGCAATCTCACCCGGAAGAGCATAAACACTCTGATCTACTTGCACATAAGGGTTTCCTACATAACAAAGAGTGGTATAAGACATCAATGTTGACATCTCACGATGCAGTAAACACATAGGTGATAAGACCTTTTTTAAAAAACTATTGTCCCCAGGCATGCAAAACCTGTAATGTCTTACCCCCTTTAGTAATGAATTGCCAAAGCTCACAGCATTAGAGTGCGTCTGAAATTAAAGCTTTTCTAATTTAGCATAATAGTGTTCTTGTTTTTAATCAATATACTTTAATACTGTCTTTTTAATTTGTGTATGTTATACAAAGGCGCTTTATAAATTAGATATCATTGTTCTCCTTCCTCTTTTTTCCTTCCTTCTCATTTTATTCATGAAATGATATGATTATATTCATTATTATAATCATCATTGTTATTGCTATTATTATTATTATCATTGTTCTTCTTAGGAGTAGTAGTAGTATCAGTTCGGAGTACACACCTGAGATTAGCTGCGTCAGTGCACAGGTCACAATCATGGCTAGCAGTAGCTTCATTTTTTGTTGTTGCAAGTAGGCCTAATTAAACGCACCTGCCAGGAAGATAAACATATCAAAGGAGAGACATTATGCAACAGATCATTTCGCAATGTCATCAAATTGAATGCATATAATTGATACGTGTCATGTAAATTGCATACATTAATTGTTTTTAGGTAGGAAAACTATTATGGCTTGTCGTATCTAACAACGCGAAAGGTATGCTTACAAATTTGATTTTCCTATTATATAGTTCTGATGAAAATGTTTAGCCCCAAGTTGTTCCAAAGCTGAAACTTTAACAATTTTCTGAAATATCTTTTTATTACAGTTGGAAATATATCGACAGCAGCTATGGGGATATATTTTCCAAATTACACCAAAATGATATGTTATCTATAATCATATAAATACAAATATGTATACAATACAATATAATACAACATAAGTTATATTTTAAAAATATATAAATTTATAATATATGATACACAATATATAACATATATTATGTTGATAAGATTTTCAATAATCATTATTATCATCAAAACCATATCAATAATGAAGACATTCCCCCTACTGTACCAAGGTATGAATTGAAAACCGATGGCATTCTATGTACCTTCAAATTCAACGTGTTTTTTTCTCTCTTCATTTATTGATTATATGTGTTATATCTGCAACAATGACTTAACCAGGGTCAAATTGGAACCAATAGAGGTGATCGTCATGCATTCTGCGTTCGCGCGATAATTAGCAGTTAATACATATCTCTAAAGCTATTTCATTCACACACGCAGGCGCGTACGCAGGGGGGGGGGGGGGGGGGGGGGTGTTTTGGGGGTTAAACCCCCCCCCTTTGGCATTTTTTATGTGTGTATTTTTAAGAAAACCCGCCTAAAACCCCCCCCCTTTGTTTTGTTTAAACCCCCCCCCTTGAAAAAATCCTGCGTACGCCCCTGCACACACGTGTATTATGAAAACATTCTAAGTTTTCTTTTTATTGCTTTTCTGGAGGTTAGTTCATCGAAAATCATGTTGGGTATATCGCCTATGAGAGGAACTCATTGCCAATTGAAGGCAGTGGCGGATCCAGGGGGGGGGGGGGGGCCCGGGGGGCCCGGCCCCCCCCCTTGAGAAAAAAATCATGTAAAATCACGCGATTTTTACCTTTTTTGGGGGTTGGGCCCCCCCCCCCCCCTGGCGCTCAAGGGGGGGGGGGGTGCAAATTTTAAAATTTTCGAGGACCAAAAAAAAAAAAAATGTGCTCACTACCCCCCCCCCCCCCCCCCCCCCCCCCCCCCCCCCCCCCCCCCCACTGAGCGACTTTTCGGCTGGTTGAGTCGTTGCGATTTTTTTTGGACTCAAAAAAAAAAAAAAAAGTGTCCGCTTACCCCCCCCCCCCCCACAGAGCGACTTTTCGGCCGGCGCGATTTTCAAATTTTCGGGAGCAAAAAAAAAAAAAGGTGGGCCCCCCCCTAAGAAATCCTGGATCCGCGCCTGATTGAAGGAACCCATGAATTGCTTGGGCTATTGGACACAACGTGCGGATACCTTGCAAATCAAGTGAGACTGTGTCCATGTGCTGGTAGATATCATACTGTTGTGAACTTATGTGACTGCCAGGTTCGCAATGTAAGATTTTGAATACTGCACGTGCAAGGCAATATTCATCAAAATTTATATGACCGCATGAAATAATATTTTAAATAATACTATTTAATATCAAACACTTGATGGATGTTGGAAACATTCGACAACGCCTACTGTTATATGCGATAGAATAACAAAAGCTAGATACTGATAAATGTCTGTAAATTAATGATCACGTATATTGAGACCAAGTGGACCCTATTTGACGAGTTGATTGTTTGCATAACCAATAGTTTTGCTTAAACCAAAACGAACAAACAAACATGTGCTCTAGTCATACATAATATGGCAAATTTGAATTATGAAATAAATAATAATCATATTGTTTGTATCGTGCAATTAATTATAATCACCATCTCTATACCAATACTATTACATGTACTGGACAACTCAAGAGCTAATACATGCAAAGAAAAATTGGAATATGCATCTATCAAATCTTTGGCACCATTTCATTGATGAAATGTGACCAATATTTTAAGTCCTGTGATTGCAAATTGGCAACTCTAAGTTCCGAGGAAAATCTCACATGTATTCCTTCATCACCTAACAGGATTATTTTTTCTGTAAAGGCTTGCTACATGATGTATAGTCTGGTATTTGCCGTTTATGATTGATCCAAGGCAACTTCATAACTCTTATTTCCACCGCATTATCAGGCACGTAGCCAGAGTTTGATGTTTTTTTTTTTTTTTGGGGGGGGGGGGCACATATATGTAATCGATCGAGGTAAAAAAAAAAGGGGTCTAACAAAGTTCAACCGATCTTGGAAATTTTGCTTTTTGCTACGGCAGGCAGCAAGTGAAAACGAATTCGTTTGATAAAATTATGGAAATACAAGCACTACTTTAAATAAACAGAACTTTGTCATTCCTTGCTCATTTTTTCTGATTGAGGTGTCATAATTATGAAAGGGCTGAAACTTAACTTTTTATCAATGTGATTTTCTCTTTGCAATTCAGATACTGTCCGCCAAATGACTTTTTGATTTCCTCTCTTCAAATTCATTTTAATCACTCATGCGTGGCATATGCATCATAATGAGTTACATCGAAAAAAGAGGAGGATCTAAGCTTTCCAAATATGTGTCATGTATTAATTATAAATGTGAGTAAGTTATGATAAAACATCGATAATTCTCGGTTTCGTTTTTTTCTGGGACGCCCTGTATAGGATATTGAAATTGCCCTTAATCGAACTCCTTGCTTAATGTTATCGGCTGGCTCATGGCAATGGGAGAATTCATTACTCAACAGTTTATTTGATTTTTTCACGTTCTTTGGGATCATTCTGCTATAGGAAAGGCTGCTTTAGTTGACCAAACAAAATGCAAGATGAAGGAGCATGCTGGGCTCTCCGTTAAGACATATTTTATCATGAATTCTATCATTTTGGCTGCATGTGTATACACACGCCATGTAACTAAAGTGATATTCTTTTTGATTTTGAATATACACCGTCTAGCTTGAAGTTGAAGGAGAGGAACAACAGGAAACACAATAGCTGCACTGAAGAAGGAATGACGGCCAAATTACAGCTTTATAGATTTCATAATAAATAAATAATTAAAAATATTAAGATAAGAACAAAAAGTCAGAAAGGAATACTTTTAGCAGATGCTTCAATAATTAAAGTATGTATTCAGTGGAGACAAAGTGGCACACCGAAATCCATATACATAAGAAAATCCTCTATGTGGGCATGCCTTGAACCATAATGCATGGCCCTACAGAGGAATTTTTCCTGTCGGGGACTGGGGGAAAAGCAATGAATTATTGAAAATTTATTGCATTTTCTTTGTTTTTGTTTTGTTTTTGTGGGGGCGTCGACGTACCCTAGCACACACTGCGTACGGTCATGACTGAAATCAACAAGTAGTCAACAGGTTCAAGTTGAAACCGGTATATTCAACTAGTCTTTAATATGGAAATTGAAACACCACTAACTGGGACTAGTTCAACAACCAGTTGACATCTGAGACCAGTTGATATTACCAGTTGATTTACCAGTTGACTTTCCAGTAGAGACCAATTATCAACTGCTTTTTAATTGGTTTGAACTGATCTAAACTGGTACCAGTTAAAATCAGTTGATACAATTTGGAAACCAGTAGAAATACCAGTTTAATTGGGACCAGTATACTACTGGTCTCAACTGGTACAAGTTGAAGGCAGTGAATCCAACTGGAGTCAATATGTACATTGGAATATCGCCTACTGGGACCAGAAAACCAGGTGGAAAACCAGATGAAAGACCATTAAAAAAAACAGTTAAAAAACCAGTACAATCATGAGTTAAAAAAAAACAGGTGCAAAACCAGTGAAAAACAGTTCCATTTATCTTATATGCATGTTCATGATTAACTTGCACGTTTTCACAGAAAATATAGTTGTCATGCTCTTTAAAGCAAATGTGACCACGTACATGCATTTCGTGATGTATATTCAGTCAGTCATTGAAAAGTATATCATATATTTCTGATCATGTTTTACATCTAATTTACGAACTAAACATAAATATAGTGATCATGTAATTAATAACCAGGAAAGAACTGATTTAATTTTGTATATTTATGAACGAGCTCCAAATGAAAACATAACACGATACTCATCTGTAATCCACTTCAAATGATATTTATGATGGGATAATTGCAGGAATCTATAGATAGTACATATACCCAGATGGTTGATGGCCAGATGACAATATTGAATATAGATTACCAGTTGATTGCTGGTCTTTACTGGATAATCAACTGGCAAATCAACTAGTCTCTAACTCGTTTTTCAACTGGTATATCAAATTGTTTTTCAACTGTTTTTTTCAACTGGTTCCAGTTGCGGTGTTTCAATTTCCATATTAAAAATCAGTTGAATATATCGATTTCAACTGGTAATAGTTGACTAATGGTTTTACATGGTACCAGTTGACCAGTTAGTTGCCTGTTGGTTTCAACTGGTTTACGGACTCTTCTCCAAGCCTAATGGGGAATTATTTTATTATAAAACTAACATTTTGTGACTTGTGAGCCTTCCGAGGCAGTCAGTGGACCCGCACGCAGTCTCAGCGGAACAACCGTCGATATCAGAGACTATATCAGAGACAAGATATCAATACATCATAATGTATTGACAATATTGGAAACGGGTCAGGATGCTCCCATGACTGCAGGGCCCCCAGGATGAGCAACAAGTTATACATGCATAACTCCTTGGGATGAGGCTACACGTATCTTTACCTTTACGACGTAAATACACGCCAATAAAACCTAAAACAACAACAACAACATTTACCCGAGATTGCGGAAGGAATGCCTTATTGTCAGAAGTCAGGCTTCCCGTTCTAGTTGGCTTAATATAAGAACTCATGATTTTACCAAATTGTACAACGGGTTGGAGGAATCATTAAAGTAAATAAACTTATAAAGAAAAAGCAAATCAAACAATTTAAGGAAACTTCTAATCTACGAAGCGGTTTCTTCCATCGTTATTATATATTCTCATTCTCATTCGTCTTTCTTTCTTTTTCATGATCCTCTGCCTCTTTTTACGGTTCTTGTACTTCATCTTCTCTTTCTTCTTCTTCTTCTTATCATCATAATCTTAATCAGTATTACTGTCATTTTCACATTTATCACTAGTCATGCTAGTAGGAAGAGTTACAGCCCCCCCCCCCGGCCGGCTTTGCTAAAAATTCTCGCAATTCTCATTCTCATTCGTCTTTCTTTCTTTTTCATGATCCTCTGCCTCTTTTTACGGTTCTTGTACTTCATCTTCTCTTTCTTCTTCTTCTTCTTATCATCATAATCTTAATCAGTATTACTGTCATTTTCACATTTATCACTAGTCATGCTAGTAGGAAGAGTTACAGCCCCCCCCCCCCCCCGGCCGGCTTTGCTAAAAATTCTCGCAATAAATAGAAACACGTCAACACATATTATCCTTTATGCAAACAAATATCAATATTACAGACCGCTTCGGTCCAAAGTCCAAGTCCAGCTGCATCCAGGGCAGCGATAGAAATTGTGCATATAAATAGATACATGTATACTGTTTTTGGTGTACGCATTCGAAGCTATATTGGTCCTGGTCATAAACCGTTGTGTGAAGCGCGCGTTGCTGTGCCATGGAGGCCTTCTGTTTTGGAGAGAAAACATTGAGATAGTGAAGGCTGTATGTGACTTTCGTGGTTTTCTTTTCCTACAATTAAGCAATAATGTGCATGTGATTATTTATTCAGAGAGGATGCGAAACTAAATCATGGAATTGTGGATGATTTTGATCTAGTGTTTTTGGATTTGCACCAGTAATATGCAACGAGGAAGTGTCTCCCGTGTTATTCTTGACGTGCCATTCGTGTGAATCTGTTAAATTGATCAATGTTGCAAAGGAAACATTTTTGGAATAATGCAATAACAAGGTAAGTTTAAATTTGAATAATGCCATTTAATAATTTTGGTGCTTTCTTAATGGTCGAATATGCAACACAACTCCCATTCAATACATTTCTTCGTTAAGGGTAAATCCCATAAGTTACCAATCACAATATTATTTAGATTATAGGCCTATTTCATAGCCCTGCTAGAGCTTGAATCAGAGTATTAGCATCGAATAGATTGATATTTAAATGTCAAATTGCATGAATGGTCACATTTAGAGGAAAAAGGTGGAAGGAGTATTTCATTTATGTGTCTTAGGGCAGGTCCTAGATATCTTGTCCCATCCTGTACCGACCATATAAATATTTCAGTATTCCTGATGACTGTGTACAGCTGTATAACCAGACGTCCAGACAAGTTGTCTGTCCGGAAGGTTTAAATAAAACAGCCATTCTAAGAAGTTTACAGACTAAATATTTCATAAATCGTATTAGTCCTATGTTTGACAATAAAGGACAAATAATATGTATTATTTATAAAATATAATAATACATTTTGTTCTAGTACTATGCGCGGCGCACAGTAATTTCAATGCATATTCATCCACTCCTGCTAGTGATGTTATTATTTTGCAGGCACAAACCTTTGTCAGTCGTTGGGCGTTTATCTTTCATGATCGGTACAAATGCGATTTTACACATGTATTACTTCGTACCAAAAATCCCGGATGCCATAATGCTCGCAATGAATAAATTATGACTCCACAACATATCCTCGATGCAAACATAGACCGCTCTCGGTCCAAAGTCCACAGGGCATCAATACTTACATAGAGTACGTGCATATCATTCAACATACATGCGCAATGCAATTAGCGTCTACCCTCATAACAAGCAAGGAGTGTTACTTAATGGCCAAGTCCACTCCAAAAACAATGTACTTATAATAGAAGCAGAAAAATCAGACAAACCAATCAAAAATAGTTTGAGCAAAATCGGATAATTAATAAGAAAGTAATGAATCTTTAATGACATGACATTTTTTGAAAATCACAAGACAAATTGGCAACTCACTAATTAGCCTGTGACGGCATTGCCTCACTATCCACTAATTGTTTTCTTTATATTGATAATATAAATTTCCCATTTCCCCTAAGAATCTTATTTCCTCACACCAGCATCCAAGTTATATTGATAGTAATATGTTTTTATGTGGATGCACTAATATAGAGTTTTTTTTCTCAGTTAAATCATGAAAAATGTGATCTTTGATAAACAGAGGAGGCGCGATAGCTCAGTCGGTAGAGCAGTGGTCTCGTAATCCGGTGACCTGGGTTCGAAACCAAGGCGATGTGCTAGTGCCCTTTGGTAAGGCATTAATCCTCATTACCAGGTCCCTCGGAGAGGACCTAAATCCGTCGGCCGTCTTTACTTACAATCATTTGTGCTTTCTTAGCAGTCAGGTAGACCACCACCATATTCATATAAAAATAAATAATTATAAATATATTATATTCAGAAAATAGTATAAATTCTTCAAAGTTCATAACAGATTTTGTGAAATATCATGCTCGCAATATGATACAAATCATATAACCTGAGCAAAGGCATGGGAAATCAAGTTTGGGGGATATCAAGGGAAATTAATGGATACAAATATATAAAGCAAGTGATTAATGGTGAGGCAATGACGTCACAAACTGATAACTAAATTGGCAAATTGTGTAGTGATTTCCATAGTTTGTTATACTTTTTCAAAAAAAAATTATAACCTCCTTATTAGTTATCCGATTTTACTTAAACTTTTTTTGATTGGTACATCTGATTTTGTTGCTTCTATTGAAAGAAAGGTTTTTTTGGAGTGGACTTGGCCTTTAACAGTTTACACGAGTGCGTCATAAACCGTTTGTGTGATGCGCGCGATGTTGGGTCACTGTGAGAAAAATTCAGATTGTGAAGGCTGTATGTGACTGTGCCATTTGTGTGAATCTGTTAAATTGATCAATGTTGCAAAGGATGTATTTTTGGAATAATGCAATAACCAGGTAAATTTGATTTTGGATAACGCCATTTCATTAATTTGGTGCTTTTCTCAATAGTCGAATATGCAACACAATTCTCATCAAATATATTTCTTTCATAAAAGCAATTTCCATACGTTATCAACAACACAATAAGGACTGTAAACATTATCCTATCTGATGACTGTATTTAGCTGATAGCCTTACTAGAGCTTGAATCAGAGTAAACATCAAATGGCATGACATTTAAATGTACATGTGCATGTACGGTCAAATTTGAAGGAAAATAATTTAGGGGATATTTCATATTTCAGTATTATCCGATGTCTGTGTACAGATATATACCCATAAGTTGTGTGTCCGGACAGGTTGTCTATCCGGATTTTTTTTTAAACGGCAATTTGATAAAGTTTACAAACAATATCTCATAAATCTTCTGAAAAGTATGTTGGACGATATTGTACAGGACAAATATTCAATATGGTTAGTGCTATATGATAAATATCTTCTGTTGAATTCAAAAGAAGCTTCGTGTGTGTTAAGTGTCCGGAGACCACCCCCCCCCCCCCCTCCCCGTCATACTTGATAGCTTTGCTCAGACTAAACATCAAATAAAATGGCATTGCTTTACTACAATTCCATATCGTGTTTGACATGCCGGCATTGGAAAAAGACTCAAAGTTTTCTTTGAGTTGCTCTTTTTCCTCATGAATACTTTAATTCTTAGCATTCTGATTCAAAAGATAATTAAAAAGTCACTAAAAGGAAATACTGTACTGTTATGGGTTTACACTTTTTGTTAAAAGCCACACTGTACTACTTGTAGCTATTTGCTCCCTCTAACAAAAACAATGCCTAATCGATGACCATCGGTCCCCCATGATCCTTTTTGTCTTATGTTAATTGAGAGCTGAGTTGATGAGATAACCACTTGTCCAGTGACCTTGCAGGGTGGTCTAATCCCTCATAAACTAGTACAGATAAGCTTTAATACTTCTTTTACACTCTGAAATTAAAGACGGATGAAAACCCTCAAAGAGCAAATAATTTTAAAGTGAAGAGCGCCACCTTCTCTCCTTTCTTGCACATTTTGGGAGTCGGCTGGTAATTTTGTTTTCTTTGTTTTCTGTTTTTTAATTGTTAGTACGAGTATAACACTTAATATAATGTAAAACCAAATCGCAACAATATTACCCTAACTACTAAAAAGATCTTTAAGCAAAGTCTCCAAAAATGGTTTTAAGGCGGAGCAAAGAAAGTAAATACTGATGGTATCTTAAGGTTGCAAAAGAGAGCAATGAGACTATGTTGTGGCTCTGGGTACTTTGACCCCACTGACCATTTATTTTTCAGATTGAGAACTTTGAAAGTTACTGATATTCATTTTATGCAAATTGCAGTGTTCATGTACAGACTTAGTAAAAAAAAAAGAACCGCCTTTGTCATTTTGTAACGAATTTACTCTAAATAGATACATTCATAACTACCCAACCAGACATTCTTCTGATTTCCATTTATTTACACCAAGGAGTGCTTTAGCCCACAGATCAATTCGATATGTATAGGTCCTGACATTTGGAACGCTTTGCCACAGGAAATACGAACTTGCAATAATCTTTTGTTATTTAAAAAAAAACTAAAGGAATTATTTCTCTCCAAATATGCTTGTTATCTTTTGAGGTAGAATATGTTAGTGCTATTTTTTTTGGTCAAGAAGAGGTACATTAAGGGGCATGATTTTGTATTTTGTTTTGTTTTGTAATTACAGAATGTCT
Organism: Strongylocentrotus droebachiensis; assembly: GCA_035222895.1. Lineage (NCBI taxonomy): Eukaryota > Metazoa > Echinodermata > Echinoidea > Camarodonta > Strongylocentrotidae > Strongylocentrotus > Strongylocentrotus droebachiensis. Next base: position 35,760 of record JAVYIG010012590.1, read on the forward strand.
TATTTTAAGCAATGTTTTATTTAAACCTAATAATTTCGAGCTATTATCTTAGGGACGTTGCGCTTCAAACATTTTATGTTTATGCATTGTTCCTACTATGTATTATTATTATATATTGTAACCAAATTTTATTATCTGTAAACAGTTATTTTACATGGTGAATAAATAAAACAAACAAACAAACAAATGCCTGTGTCACACAGGTGAAATAAATACAAAAATAGATTACCACAACGATACACGTTTTGAGTGGCATAAACATAATTAATTTTAACCAGCGCAGAGGAAGTTAAAATAGTTTATTGACAGCTACCTGGGACGAAGTTTTATTTATGGGGGAGAGGAGGCTATTGATGTAATCTGATGATGCAATAAACCTTGGACGGGGAAGAAACCAGTCGCCGTAATGTAAACATGCGGTCAGCTCTCAACTTTCCTCCTCTTTCCTCTCCCCAAAGCAGTTTTATTTTGGACAATAAAACCTCATTCAGTCCATGGTATTTCGAAGTCGTCACACTTAACAAATTTTCGCTCTTCCTTCGTGGTTTTTTGCTCATATTCGCCCGCGTTTAAGCAGTGAGTTCAAGTTTTAACGTAATATCGTCGGATAGATGAACTACCGTGCTTCTGACTTTAATAAGTTTCAGCTCTAGCTGATTGACAATCTTTACCTACCTTTCACGTTGCCTAATTTGAGTCAATTAATACGTCGAGGTTTAAAGCGTGTTAGGTTAGGCTTCAATTCAATTCAGAGGGTGACAGCAAAAGCTGCGACGAAGTAGAAGACGACAACAACGGCCAAGCCGAGGAAGAGGAGGGCGTCAAAGGCTAGGCCCCCTGCCCAATTCCTCCTGCCCGCTGCCAGTACCACAACGACGATGCGCTGCCTGTCGTCCCCGCCCGGGCCCGGAAGGCAGGACGGCGGCGACAATGGTGAGTCATGGCCAGTAATGGCAATTGATGATATTGATACGTATACTTCGCAGCCTTATATTTTCCCCTGCGAGCGCCAATTTTATACTGCGGGCGCCAAACCGCAAGGCGTCCATTACAGGGATACATAATAAGTTGTAAGAATCTCAAGTCTGCAATTCTTCATCATCAAATCATTATGCAAAATATAGAAAAGGAGGTGCTTCTTGGCAGAATCGTAGCCCCCTTTACTTCTATTCCATTTCCGAATTTTCGTTGTTCTCCCTTCGGGGTTGTTCCAAAACGAGCAACAGGCGAATTTCGGTTAATACAGCAATTACCCTCCCCTCGCGGCTCCTCTGTAAATGATAGCATAGATAAGGATGAATGCAACGTTTCGTACACTAGTTTCGACGAAGCAGTGGACATGATTATTAAACTTAGTCATAAGTCTTTTTATGGGGAAAGCCGATATCAACTCTGCCTTTAGATTACTGCCCGTCCACGTCCAAATGATTTTGATTTGCTCGTATGTGCATTGATGGAAAATTCTATTGTGATAGGTGCATGCCCATGGGTTATTTGCTCGAATTCGTGCGCAATGTTTGAGCGCTTTAGTTCCTTTCTCGATGATTGCTGTCGGCGCATAGCTGTTACTGAACAAGTGCTGCATTACTTGGATGATTTCTTTCTTTGCTGCTTCCTCCTTCGAGGAATGCCAGCGCATCATGCTCTGCTTCCAAAATATGTGCAAGATTTCGGTGTGCCCTTAGCACTTGAGAAAACCGAAGGTCCTACGAGAGTAATTACATATTTGGGTCTAGAGATTGATACAAGGCTATGTCAGGTAAAACTAAAAGGCTTTCAACTCTTACAGACGCAGCGGCAAGCATTGGGCTAGGCATTTATTTCAAAAAGGACGCAGGGCTCAAGCTAGGTGGCCGGAATACGTAAAGGAGGCGAATTTATCCATTGCCGTTCTACAACTGCTTCCCATAGTTGTAGGCGGTCACTTATGGAGAGATCGGTTAAATGGGAAGAGAGTAACTTTCTGGTCTGATAATCAATCGGTAGTTGCCGTCATTAACAAGCTATCGTCTAATCCCAAGATAATCATGCGGCTCATTCGCCACTTTGTAGTAATGTGTTTAAAGATAGAGACCAGTGATGGTCATGCGATTGCATTGCGAAAGAAACGTTGTGGAATCGGTCAGAAAAGGTTGATCATCTAGCATATAAGTATCGGTGTGTACTGCAAGGTTCTAGAAAAATCAAAATGATAAGGAATTTAGCCCGGTCTCGGTAAAGTTACAAGCACTGTATACACATAAAGATTTATATGGGGATCCGTGACAGATGCGTGACACGTGCGCTTTATCTATCAGGTCCAAATAGATATAATAGTTTACCAAATGTATCAATTAGTAGGCGGTTTCTAAAAATTTGTATCATTACGTATTAGTCAAAACATATTCTTTCACATGATTGGTAATAAGAGCTTCCGTTTCATTTTTATTTTGAGAGGGGGGGGTTCCAAAACTGGTCTTTTTTGTTGTTAATTCATTTTTAATTGTACTGTATTTCCTTGTCCTTGTTGATATAAAATAACTTAAATGAATAAGAAAAGAAAAACAAACTTTATTTTGAAACAAGAAGAGAGAGGAGCCGATGATGAATGGTGAAAACCTTTTACGAGATAAATGAAAGAATTGCTTCTTTCTAGCTTTTTTTGGTGGCCAAGTAAACAAAGACTCTGAGATAATTTTACATACATTTGCATATTATTATTTGCAAGAAATAACCAAAATCTACTTCAAGGAGGCTGCTCGACCATTCATTACAAAGACATTAGAATGATGCAGCCTCCTGTAGGCTCTCAAATAGTTAAGTTTACCGGCATGTTCTTATATTTTTATTTTATTGATTTCGTATCATTAGAAGTACACAATTAATTAAACTTGATTTATTATGGTTCTTTTTCGTCTTTCAGTCAAATAGTACTCAAACATCATTCATGTCTTTTGCGTCTTGCACACGGACTGTTTCCGAGTCATAAATGCCTCGTACATGATCATTCATTATACAAATTAGGGGCATGCAGTTTGTTTGGCATCAACACCTTTTAGTGGTTATTACACGATATGAAACCAAACTCGGGAATAGTTTCGAAGTCACGCAAGCGTTGATTTCCTCTTAACTAAAAATGAAAGTACCACGATGATGAGATTGATTGGTCTGGAGTAATTGTCTTTCCCTGGCAGTCCTTTATCTATTGTTATCGATCTACTCTAAATTTCCGGATTTCACTTTCCGGCTGGAATTGGAACAACTGACAGAAGGCACGAAGAAGTTGGCCGAAAAACCCACATTTACTACTTGCTTTGCTTATAACTTAGAATCTACATGTCTTTTATGAATAAAGCCAAATCTACAATTATTTTAGGCAAGATTTGCAATATGCACAAGGCCATCTAGCACCACTGGTTGTGCTACCTGCATGAATAACACTTCATAACGATACCGAATATATTATCAATATTACGTGATAAGAGGAAATAGAAGCGCATTAGATACGGGCAAATCAGATTCTGCGAATGACTTGGCTACACTGTGAAAAGGTTGGGCAATATTTGTTCAACACTTTGCCCAACGTTGTGCCAATAGTCAACCAAACCATCTATTGGGCAATATTTTGCCCAGTGGTATTGGTAAACGTAAGTAACCTACTTCAAACGTGCATAATTGTTTCGTATTTTGACCAAGTTTGGGCAAAGATATGGCCCTTCAACTGACCGACTACGGTAGCCCACTTGAAACATGGGAAAATCTTGACCAACTGTTGGGCAAAATACGAAAATATTGCCCAATAGATGGTTGGGTTGACTATTGGCAAATTGTTGGAAAATATTGCCCAACCTTTTCACAGTGTAGCGACTTTCAGTTAGATAACATGCATGTATAAATCTTGATTTGTATATACCCCGTCATTATATTCTAACCTGTCTCGTATTTCTTAGTTTAAATATCTAAGATTACCTGTCATTCAAAATATGAGCAAAAAACATAAATTTAACAAGTAAACAATTCAGCATATATTCATTCTTACCCACTCTAAATTTCCTCCAATCGTGATGTGTAATAATACATCTGTTTCCCTTTTAGATCTTCATCCATTTCAGATTAATAAACATGCCGTTATTTATTATGTTCATTGAATAGTTGTGTGAAAATCACCACATGTTGATGTAATATCAGGCTTTGGCTATCCTGCATATAAAGCAAAGTTTAATTATGGTCTCCAAAATGTGAGAAATGAACAAGCCGTTCACAAACAAATTAATGGACCCACGTGGCTCGGTTTGGTATACTAATCGAAAGTGGCCCCTAATTAGAATATTGGTAATTCGGTTTGAGGGCTTTGGGTTATGCCCTTGATTAAACACGTTTTTGTTATTTACAAAAATTGCTATTTCTACCAACTGACTGCTGTGTGTGTGTGTTCGCGGGGCAGACTGTTTGCACAGGCAGTGTGATCACCCTACAAATAAGCACCTGTAATGCAGTCATGTATCTTCCCAAAGTACTATTATTTTGATGGAACAAATTCAAAGGACACAAAGAGTGTTGTTTGAATTATAAGCAAATGTACTGCAGAGGTCTGATATACAGAAAATATGTCCTTATATACACGCAATACATACAATTTGTTGACGATAAACCCTGTCACCAAATGTAGAACTTATTATTTCACTGTGAACAATGAGTCAATGACAAGTCTAAAGTTATTAGGGTTCTTCTGATGCGCTTTGAAATTTAGGGGCCATATAAGATGACTATAAAGTTGGTTCAAAATTAGGACGCTTTAAAGATGCCATAACATTTGGGCACAGTATGGAGGGGGTTACTGTCCTAAATCTCTCATTATTGTCCTCATATAGAATTGATGAATTCTTTACAGGCCACAACAGGGATTTGGAATTGTTGATCTTACAAGTACACCTGTTTCAGTTTTCAAGTTTCAAGTTTATTTGTTTCACATTTCACACACACACAAAAATCACATAATTGACAAAATTAGAACATAATATGAAATATACTGAAAGTGTCACATTATATAATTAATTCTTTGAAAAGACGTCGGACGTAGCAGTTTCACATGTAAGACAACTATTGAGCATTTATGATATCAATACAAAGTAGAATTATCAGCGTTACAACATTTGATTTTTATCCCTCTCATTCATAAAATACAGTCTCAGCCATAAACGGTTCTTGGTAAATCTTTTTCAAATCAACTGAAATTCCCAAAGTCAGAAGATTATTTTCATAAGTTATAGGCTTACCATATGGTCATTTTCACAGTAAAGGGTGTAACTCTGAAATTTGAACATTTTTATCTCTAGTGATCTCATAAAGCTACAGAATTCAAAGATATTTTGGCATATGAGTAACCTACTTGGGTGCTACCTTGGGTAGCATAGACATCTTCAGGGATTACTTCGTTAAATTTTGGCAGGCACATAAGTACCCTAAATATGACCCTTTTGGTGTACACAAAATACATAGACATTTTTGTAAAGCCCTGCATTTTTTTCAGGAACAGCGAGGATTGTTTTTGTTATGCAGAATGTGAAGTTAGATGTTCAATGAAGAGTGCCAAAGAAGTTTAAACTGTAACGGCTCATCTATTTTTGAGAACAGAGTGTTGTAATTTGTCGTTTCGGAGACTTCATTTTCCGTTAACAATAGTTAACAAACTTCATGTGAAGAGCTCTGGTTTGAAAAGTGCTTTCTATCATTTCTTTTGTTCTTGATATAACACTTGATATCTATACTTCCAACTAATGACTAAATTTGTCTGATCATGTTGCTTGTAAGAAATTTTTTAAAGTTTGACTGAGTCGACCCAATTTTCCGTTAGCTGATTTGAAGCCTCCGAAACAAACTATTCAGACAGCTTGTACAATTATGAATGTAGGAATTTATCCAATCATTATATCAAAATGTAGCATAAGGACCCCTAAATCACTTGTCAAAAAATAGCTGAGATATTCCCCACTGTTAAAGAATAACAGACAATACAAACTTTCCGTTAGCACTTGAAGCCTCCGAAACACTTGAAGCCTCCGAAACAGCAAAAAGATTATTTTTCATTTTTTAAATACCTAGACCGATGTGTTTCATGTTAAATCTGCATGGCAATCATAGGTTAGGATGTGCAGGCTCCCTTGAAGTTGAAAGTAAATAGATATCCAGTTAATTTTTTTCAAAACTTAATAATAACCAAAAAAACTTGTTTGGGAGGCTTCAAACTGTAGTTAACACCATCTTTTTGGCTATTGTGGTTTTATAGATAGGGGATTGTTTACAGTTTTCCTATTGAATGTTTGGTTTTGGTCTATTAAAGGACAGGAATGTGTTAGATGTTATTGGCTTTTTATAATTTTAATGATTTACAAATAGTCAGTATTTCACAAAGAAATTTTACACCAGTACTAGGAGTATTCACCTGTTTCAAACCTTGATAATGTAAGAATCATTCACCAAATAATAAAAAAGTTTATACATATAAATCTTCCAAGCTTTATGAATATTTTAATATATAAAGTATTAAAATGAATCACTACATTTTCCCAAATTATAAGACATCCATAATATTTATCCAATTTGTTTCGGAGGCTTCATTTATTGTTAACAACATGTATCATGGTCTTTGCCAAACCCTTAGGATCAAATGGCATAGGCCATGCCATCCAAAGACCATTTGTAACAGTAGGAAAGAAATTTGGTGGGCAAAGAACCCTCTAGAAATGTTAGGGAAGCAGTGTGTACAACCCCTTTTAAGACAATGGAATAATAATAATAATAATATTTGGTTCTTGTGTAGCACATATTGAACGTCTATGCGCTTCCAAATGTGGAAATTATTACCCCGGCTTTAGCATGGCTTCCATTACGGCGCTTAAGCATTTCAAGGAATTAATTCCTGCCAGGTACCCAATTTACCTCACCTGGGTCGAGTGTGGCAAATGTAGATTAGTGTCTTGCCAAAGGACATTAGTGCCGCGGCAGGACTCGAACTGCGGACCTTGTCCACGACAATAGACCATGAAGATCATGAAGATATTGACAAGGTTACAGCAACATGTGCTAGCAACATCTGATACTAGATAGCATCTCTTCCAGACAGGCATGAACACTACACACAATTCTCTCATTTCCTTACTGTTATCCACAAGAATATAGAGGTAAGAACTGTATATTTTGTCCTTAAATTACTTAATTTGTACCTTTTTTTTAATGGGTCATTGTAATGGAACTGATGTGTGAAAGTTTTTGAAGTTCAGATTTGTCATTAAAAATATAGTAAGGCCTAGTTACGATCTGTATTGTACATTGTACATGTACCTTTATCATACTCAATGTTTGTGGTTTTAAAGGTCGGTGACATCCAAATATAGTTTGATTCCTGTTGATGTGCAGCCTAGAAAAATGCTCCAAATCTCATTCATCTTGTGACATCTGTAAATCATTAGTGAGCTAACAAGAGACAGTGGTATGTATAATAGCTTAACCAGAGCTGATGCACCTGTTTACAATAGACCATACAATACCAACATATGAGTTGCTATGTCAGAAGTGGTGTAGCATCACCAGGAAAAGAAAGGTAACGTGGAGGTATTTGTGAGCATGTGCTGAGCTGGAGAAAGTTACATAACAATTTCTCTTGTTAGCTCACTAATGATTAACAGATAGATGAATGAAATCTGGAGCATTTTTTTAGGGTGGAGCTTAGCAGGTCTGAGAAAATTATTGTTAAATATTTAAAAATCTATGAAATATATTTATAACAAATTATGAGTTGTATGCAGCCCTGCACATAAACATGAATCAACTTATATTTGGATGTCACCTGACCTTTAAGGTTTGCCTCAGTACCAAATGTTTAAATTAGACTCCTGATATACATGTGTGTACATAAACAGGTCTAGGGCTATGCACAATGGTAAACCAGTAATAAGGAATGAAATCCTTGTACAAATTACAATTCTGAACAGGTTATTCCTGCAAATCCATGGTAAAAACAGATAAAAACAAGTCTGTCATTAATTAGTACTTAAAGGTTTGTGTAATGTACACATTAAGCATCCTTAGTGATGGTGCCCGTATAGACTACTAAACTAATTCTTAAACAACACATGGATAAATAATGAATTATAATGTAATGCACAAACAAAATGATTGTTTTTTAGTGTCCAAGCTCAGATATATGTATTAACATTGTTCTGTGCAGTACAAACTGCTAATTTCCTATTTTCTTCTCCAATTGCAGGATCAATGTGAGCGATTATGTGGCCATATATTTTGATGCACCTTCATCTAGCAGCAGGACTACAAATGGGGTGGTTTTCATGGCTCTCGTAAGTATTACCCATGTTAGATCTTGGATTATTAAAAAAACATTTAATAGGATCAACTTTCTTTATTTGAGAAATACATAGACAATGAGGTCTACGTCTTTCTAAAATATATATGAGCAGATGTTGTGGTACTGAACAAAGTTAACAAGGTGAATGAAATCAAATAAGGGACTGTGAGATATTTCAAGAAAGTGAAATGGATTCTGAAAGCTGTTTTTCTGTGTTTTAATGAAAGTTTGTATTTGCAATATATTCTTTTTTTGCTACTAGGTAAAAGCTGTGATTGATGACAACGTCAAAGTCAAATTCATGCGCCGGAACAGCAATGGTCTGTATGAATTTACAGAGGACTGTGAAGCTCATCGGCCTAAAAAAATGTAATACAGAAGATGACTCTACCAACCAGGACCCCTACCCCAGCCGGCAGAGCTTACCTTTAAATTTGTTAAGAAGGAGAACTGGACATGTTGGCAGATAAATTTCTTTGAAATAAGAAGTAGAACACAATTGTGTTCCAGGACAAAAACCTGTAAATACTTACTATGCTATTGGTTTCAAAGATATGAATGTCAGTGTAAATGTTATAACACATAACAAACAAGTTTGTGGAAGCCACTGTGCGGAAATTTAATTCTTTGCACTAAGAATAAATGACAAAGACGCAAGTGAAGGGTAATGATACATTGCTTTGAATTAACATAAATGGTTTCTATGTGAACAATTATTTTAAGTACTTTACTTTCAGTTCAACATTTTATTGAATCTTCAAAAGTAAGGTTAAATTTTGCTTTGTATATTGCCTTTGTAGTTGACAATATAGTGTGTTAACATGTTTGAAGCCTCCGAAACACTACTTTGAACTGATCCTATACATGTATATGTTTCCTGAATGTTTCAACTTTGATATGAGAAAAGTGATTTCCTTGGAAATTACATACTTGACAATATATTTCCCTGAGTATCAGCACAGATTTTAAATCCTCATGGATGCTATTAAGTGACTTTGCAATGTTTGCATACTGAATAAAAAACTCATCGTATTATTAAAGATAATTTGTAACATACATGTACCGTACTTTATATTAACAAGTATTTTTACTCTGTAAACAAATGTTTTGGGTGTTATATTAGTAATTTAACATATCATTAACAGTTTAAGTTGAATTTTTCTTAATATGTTACCTAACTAATGGACAACATTTTATGTTAACATGATTGAAGCCTCCGAAACAGGCATTTTGTTAACCTGAAGCCTCCGAAACACACACATGAGAAATTTTCAACTTCCTCATTTAAAATGCGATTTCTTTGGAATTTGCATGGTAGTTAGCCTTCAATGAATGGTATTTGTATAATAATTTGTATCTTGCTCCCCCTCTTGGAAGATAGGTAAATTTGAAAAATTAAATGTCAAAGTCATATTTTATCTTGAATTTGACAAACGCATTGAATTTTTTTAAAGACCAAATAAGTTTGACCAAAAAAGCTTCATAAGCCTTTAAGCACATTAGAATAGCAAATGAAAATTGCAATTTAATTATGTTTGGAGAACAAATGTTGTCATTTAAGTTGATAGAATTAAAATGTTGTTTTTGTTCAAATTTATCATATTTGTCACAGTTGTTCATTATTTTTCCAGGTTTCTCTTGTAGTTTAAGCTCCAGAACCAAAAAAAATCCATAATTTAGACACTTATAGTACTAATTTTAGTAGAAATGATTATGAAAACATATTTTGAAATTTTGACCCTGTTTGAGAAAAGTTACACCCTTTACTGTGAAAATGACCATATCTTTACTCCATTCAATACTGAAGAGGTATGTGCCGAGTTAATGTGGAACAAAAATGTGTGACTCACCTTATTTCCAGTTCCCATTTCAAACAATATCAAGCAAGGTAACATTAGGGGGAATGCTCTCATAATTATTAAGAAAGATTTTTTAGAATACATTGTCTATTTACATCAAAGTATTTTGATCACAGCAATGAATTAGGTGTCTGATATGCCTGTTTTAGTAGTTTATCATATCATTTAAGGTTTTATCAATTTGTACAGATCTGCATGGCGCCAAAAAACTCTCCTGACAAAATAACATTACTGTCAATAATAACTTACTGTTGAGACAACCACTTGCATCTCTCGTAAAGTACATATATTATGTCCACACAGTGGGGTATCTAGAGGGGGGGGGGGGGGCACTTGGAGTGGGCACAAAAAGGCAATGGAGAGAAAGAAAAGAAGGGGAAAGTGAAGAAAAGTCCTAATCCTTACGGATTATATGCCTCCAAATCGGCAGGGTAAATGCACGTAATCTAGTTTTTGAGGGTTTGAAATGCGAAAATTTTCTAAAACTTGGTCACTTTGCGCCCTCGCATAATTTGTTTTCCCTTCAAAATCTCGTAATTTCACGTCCCCGGTATACAGTCCTTAAAGAGTTCAACATTTTAAAAATAAAAGATATAATTACCATTGCTTTGCTTGCTATCGTGAAAGTTTCATCTGACTCCTGCTAAATATTGCACCCCCAAGATAAGATAAAGTGTACAAAACAGCATTTGCAAAGCTTCAACATTTGAAAGAAATTCTAACTTTAGTATTTCTCAAGGGTTTCTGTTAATTTTGCTCCCGATTGTAGAAGTGAGTGAATATAAAACCATTTATCAATATATAAAATTCGAGCTTCTCTACCGCTCAATTACAGAGGTCAAAATTGTCCTGGGTAAACTCAACATTTTCAGTTTTTTGGGTGAAAATAAAAAAAACTTGCCTGTCGGTCGCTTTGCTCCCTAATTTGTTCAATAATGTAGATAAGTTTGGGCACTCGGGGGGGGGGGGGGGCGTAACTTTATTGTTTGATCATTAATCAGTGACCGTAACGGCGAAATAACGAAAGTCAAAAGCTCTCGGAAGGGCTTGGTACACTAAGGATTTTCCGCAACCAGTTGGTAATACTACAAGAGTATCCTGCTGGTTAGTGAGAATACTGTTAAGTGCCTGACATTGCTCTTTCTTCAGCACCACTCCCGCCTCCATAAACGATTTACTTCATTATCCATGATGCTACTAGTACTAGGGAAAGTGAGATGAGCGAGGCAGGAAGACTGCAAAATCGACCATGACAATGTGAAAGCTCTGGATGTTTGAAGAGAGTTAGAGCTAGAGATGAGCAGAAGACCTGCTTCATAATCTTGCTGAAGTGAGATAAGGACACAATTCTCTGTCTTATCTCTCAGTATCCCCTATCCACTGTGATCGAAGTATACGCTGTCCATAGTCTGTATGTTTCAAAAACTTTCGTTTTTTCCCCTCCAAATTGCTAATGAATGGGACAGTTATCATTTAACTCTTTTAATGCTAATCTATTTGTGACAGATAGACTTGTCATTTTCATTCACCAATAGCTCGACAGGAAAGGTATTTGGTGGTCAATGTGTATCAAAATGTTGAGGATAAACTCAAGCATTCTAAATATATCATAATTATATGCTACCTTAAACATTTTCAGAGAAAATTTGTTTACCTTATTTCAACATTAAACAATCTTGAGGAAGAAAAAAAAAAAAAAACCCCAACTCATATTTCATTTTCAAATTCTCATGAGGTAGAGAGTGAGAGATAAGAAAATCAGGATGAGATAGATGGGGGGAGGGAGGTTGCTGGGAGTTCTGTTAAAAAAAAAAACGAAAATGTGACTGCTAACTCAAAATAAAAGGAGATGGGGCCCCCCAAAAAAAGTTTTTTGTTCAATGAACAGATTCAAGATGTCTTGCCCAGTAGGCCTATAGCATCTGTATCTCCCTTTTTATTACGCATCAGGATTGTAAAGAAATACAATGCCGCATTGAGCTATAACTCTTCAGTTTTCTGTATTTTGCATCCAGCAAGCCAAGAGGGCAAAACTTGGTCTGAACAAGAAGTTACCAGCAACTGGTAACTTCTTGGTCTGAATGACCCAGTGTTGTTTTAATTTAACTGGTGGTCATATCTTATCTGCCTTCCCAATTATCTTGTTACTGAGAGCTTGCCAGCCATTCCCAAGAGAGGGTGATGGTCATTGTACAGTGCGTCCCAGAAAAAACGAAACCGAGAAGTATCGATGTTTTATCATAACTTAATCACAACCATAATTAATGAATGATACATATTTGGAAAGCTTAAAGTCCCTTCTTTCAGTTGATGGTACTCACGTGGTGCATATTTCACGCATGAGTAATTAAAAGCAATTTGAAGGAAGGAAACCAAAAAGACATTTGGCGGGCAGTATCTGAATTTCGAAGAAAAATTCACATTCTAGAAAGTTGAGTTTCTGCCCTTTCATATGACACCTCAATCAGGAAAAATGAGCGAGGAATGACAAAGTTCTGTTTGTTTAAAGTAGTGCTTGCATTTCCATAATTTTATTAAACGAATTCGTTTTCACTGGCTGCCTGCCGTATCAATAAACGAAATTAACAAAAGACTTAACTCCGTTTCGTTGACAATCAGCCATAGACGAGAGTCTTCATGCATGGCTGATTGTCAACGAAACGGAGTTAAGTCTTTTGTCAAATCTGCTTTTTGCTACGGCAGGGACCCAGTGAAAACGAATTCGTTTGTTAAAATTATGGAAATGCAAGCACTACTTTAAACAAACAGAACTTTGTCATTCCTCGCTCATTTTTCCTGATTGAGGTGTCATATGAAAGGGCAGAAACTCAACTTTCTAGAAATTTGAATTTTCTTTGAAATTCAGATACCGCCCGCCAAATTACTTTTTGGTTTCCTTCCTTCAAACTGCTTTAATCACTCATGCGTGAAATATGCATGACGTGAGTAGCATCAACTGAAAGAGGAGACTCTAAGCTTTCCAAATATGTATCATTCATTAATTATGGTTGTGATTAAGTTATGATAAAACATCGATACTTCTCGGTTTCGTTTTTTCTGGACGCACTGTATAGCAACCAATCACAGGTAACCCTGGAGAAGAGGGTGGAGCTAGATTTTGGCCGTGGGAAGCAGTTTTGGTAAACCTGTACAGACCCTATATTGACACAACCAGTAGGTAGCTGGGCTAGACTTCTCTCAGGGCACACTGATTTTTTGATTAAGTGTCAAATTAGGGTCTGTGCCTGCAGACTACGCTCACGCCACACACACCGCCAGTTTAGAGCCCCCCAAAAGCCGAACGGGATTTTTTTGATACGATTTCAGTGGGTGAGGAGGTGTGCGGATGTGGGGGGGGGGGGGGGGGGGTAACTTAGTGTAACTGGGTTTGTGTTGGTATGTTTTTAAACAGCTTTATCCCGACATCATATTTGTATAACACTTCGTTATATTTTATGGACTCAAATCAACATATTTTGCCTGTAGGCCTAGTCGGTAGCAATTACTTCTTTTTGTGCATCTTGTTGGTTTAGCCCCCCCCCCCCTCCTAGCACAACCTATCATCTCTTTATTTCTGTCTCTCTCTCTCTCTCTCCTCTTGCTCCTTTCTCTCTCCCAATCTTTCTCCCTCTTTCTTTCTCTCTTTTCTCTCTCCATTTCCCTTTCTCTCTCCCTCTGTCTCCCCTCTTTCTCATCCTGCCTCTCACGTTTCTCTTTCTCTCCTCTCCCTTTCTGTCTCTCTCTCTCCCTCTCTCTCCCATTCATCTCCCAATCTGCCTCCGTCTCTCTCTGTGTGTCCCTTTTCTCTCCCAATCTGTCTCCCCCTCTCTCCTCTTCTTTCTCTCTTCTTATCTGTCTGTCTATCTCCTCTCCCCTTTCTCTCCTTCTTTCTTTCGCTCTCTCCCCTTTATCTCCAATCAGTCTCTCCCTTCTCTCTCTTTCGCTCTTCTCCTTTTCCTCTCTAAATCTGTCTCTCCTCTTCTTTCTCTCTCCCAATCTGTCTCTCCTCTCTCTCCTTTCCTCCCTCCCTTCCCTGTCTTTCTGTACTATGTGTATTCGACATTTCTCGGCATTTACCAAACTAAATCCATTTCCAAGCATGTAAGCCATGACACAATGGAAAAAATATTATTTTCATCTGTTTTCAGCAGGTCCTGCTCATTACCAGCTGGGTATACATTGTCCAGGGAGGTGAGAGGATCAGAGGACCCACCTCCCTGCATTGTTTCTAAACGCTTTTCACGGCTGACGGCGGATCCACCGGTAGATGTTTCCAGAATCTGCTGCAAACGTACAAACGTATAGTTTTCATGCCCAGACTGTAATTTGACACGATTCAGCAGGTTGAAAGGCTAGATCGTTATTGTTCTCTCTCTCTCTCTCTCTATCTCTCTCTCTCCCTTTCTGTCTCTCTCTCTATCTCTCTCTCCCATTTATGTCCCAATCTGCCTCCGTCTCTCTCTCTCTGCCCCTTTTCTCTCCCAATCTGTCTCTCCCTACTCTCTCTCCCCCTCTCTCCTCTTCTTTCTCTCTTCTAATCTGTCTCTCTCCTTTCTCCCCCCCTCTCTCTCTCTCCCCTTTATCTCCCAATCAGTCTCTCCCTTCTCTCTCTTTCGCTCCTCTCCTTTTTCTCTCCTCTTCTTTCTCTCTCTCTCCCAATCTGTCTCTCCCTTCTCCTTTCCTCCCTTCCTTCCCTGTCTTTCTGTACTATGTGTATTCGAAATATCTCGGCCTTTACCAAACTGATCCATTTTCATCTACCAGCTGGGTATACATTGTCCAGGGAGGTGGGAGGACCCACCTCCCTGCATTGTCTTAACCAGTTTCTAAACGCTTATTACGGCTGACGGCGGATCCACCAGTAGATGTTTCCAGAATCTGCTGCAAACGTACACACGTTTATTTTTTCATGCCCAGACTGTAATTTGACACGATTCGGCAGGTTGATAGGCTAGATCGTTATTGTTCTCTCTCTCTCTCTCTCTCTGTCCCTTTTCTCTCCCAATCTGCCTCCGTCTCTCTCTCTCTCTCTCTCTATCAACTCTGTTTTCTTGAGAGATATACAAAACTAGAAGAAGGTTTGTTTTCCCACAGCAGGCAATACTTAATTTCAACAACAAAAAAAGAAAATAAATGAAACAGATTAATTGCACTAATGAAAACCTTCAAATACTTAACCTCAGTTATGAATCGAAACAAAATCAACTTGATGAATATGTGCATGTGCATGTTAAACCCCAATGGGGTCAAACATGAAAAATAATAGACCATGCATTGAGTAGAAACGGGAGAAATTCGACCTTGTTCAGTGAGGTATAATATAAATGTATTTGAATTACTTAAATTATACAAAGAATCGATGAAAATAAATTATTAAATCTCACCTTTCTTGTGGTAAATCCGCATCACGTGCTGAAATGCCCTATGTTTAATGTTCGCTCTGTTCGCACATGGACTTCGCAGGAGAGAGACCAAACTATTTCCAAACTACCACCACAACAGAATTGTCTTGGTGCACCTTGCAGACAAATTACCGTGTGCAACAATCGTTCGAAACGCTCATATTCTTTTCAAATAATTCAATATTCTGAATGACGAGACACTTTGACAACGAAGTGAGCTAAACTTGCCTGCTTGTCGAACAGGAGACTTTTCATCGAGTTAAGATTCACGAAATTTGTGACAAATCCGAATAACAGGGTTTCTTTGCAGACGATGCCTCGAACAGGAGAGACGAAAAGGACGTGCGTCTTGCGTATCGCAGCGTATCAATATGAACGCTCGGTTACAAATACCTATTCAGTATTTTTACTACGAATGTAGTACTACGGTATGAATGTCGCGCACAGCGAGACTCACAGATATTTTGACAAACCTCGGAGTACATGGAAAGCTCGGGCTGTCATTGGTCTGTGCGGCGGCGGGGGGAGGCGGGGCTGACAGGTTCACTTATTTGCTAATGAGGTCGGCCCACGTCAGACTGAGAGCTGTCTCCTGCGGCTGCGCACGTTCGCAGCAGGAAAAAACTATGAATGGAGCTCGGTCTAGAGTTGTAAACATTGGCTCTACATGATCAATTGACGACCCTATCAACATATTCCAAAGTTCACCATCACTCGCTATGTACAGATCTAGATATCAATGCGACTACCTAGAACTGCACAGGAAAAAAAGGTTCATCGGTTTGTACCTTGCGGTAGGAATGACCCTAGGTGATGCTAATATTTAATTTAACTCGCTGATTTTTATTTCTATTTCTCCTTTACTTTACCCATGTGTGGGTGTGCGTGCATGGGCGATATAAAACATCTTCTTCGTCTTCTTCGTCTTCTTTTACTTCGCCTATACGCCGCAACAACAAAAAATAAATTTTCAGGGCAAATAGAACAAATAAAAATTACACACATTCTGGGTAGAAAGGGAAATTGTCTCACAGAAAGGATTTTTTGAGGTGCCATCCGCAATTGGTAATTATTACGATTGGAGGACATTAGCTTATAATAAAATAATAATGAAGGGGGAAATGGCTTCCTTATTTTTGAGAGACATCCGCAAATGCTGATTATTAGTTTTTATTACGATTGGACATGAAGATAATTTTAGTATCACTTTTGTTATTCATAGCTTGTAATAGAGGATATACATGGATTCTGTTCGGAATTGTAAAAAAAGG
>JAVYIG010012591.1:0-52624 GCA_035222895.1 Strongylocentrotus droebachiensis
GGAACCCATTATTTCAACTTTAGGCTTATTTTTAGTTTTAGCAAGAAATATGGCTGTGGGAGATATTATCCTGAAGAAAATAGTACCGAAAACCCATGTTAAGGTCAAGATCTGATAAGTTGGGGCATGCACTGTCTTTAGTTTTAGGGATTTTGCAGCACAAAATCATAGGCCTACCACAAGTTTTTTAGATTTTTTGCAAAACAGTAACCCATTACGGCAGATTAGAACCTCACATCCCCGTATATACCGTATAATTAGGTAAGTACCCCCGGCGCTAGTCTAGTTCCGTATCCATTTTTTTTTAGCAGTTTAATATCCATTCTTAGCAAAGGAATTTTAGCCCAATTTTTAACTAATTTTAATCATAATCATATATTGCATTTTCCACCTGAATTTGGATCACATTCGACATCGGGAAACCTTCGTTTAGGGCTTCGATGTCGACGTCGTCGCTCAGTACCGTCTCTACGCTGTAGTCCTGCACCTCAAACTGAAGCTATCAGTACAAAATTATGCAGACTTCTCGTATAGAGTACAGAAGCTGTGACGTCATAAAAATCTATTTTAAGAATTTCTCAATTTGTTCTTCATTTTCCGAAAGAGCATAACAAATAATGTCCAAATGTCGAAAACCAATTGAATATGTTAAGTATTGGCTGAGATATGACCATCTGAATAAATATATCCTATGGGAGCTCAGTGTTATATGCTCTGGCTCCTAGTAGTGGTTAGGAACCAGAGCATATAACACTGAGCTCCTATAGGGAGTATATTTAATCAGATGGTCATATACTTAACATATTAAATTGGCTTTCAACATTTGGACATTATTTTTGATGCTCTTTCGGAAAATGAAGAAAAAATTGAGAAATTCTAAAATTAGATTTTTGATGACGTCACACTTCACCACTCTATGGTTTATGGTATCGCGCATACGACAAGTCTGTATAATTTTGGACTGATAGCTTCAGTTTGAGGTGCAGGACTACAGCGTAGAAACGGTACTGAGCGACGACGTCGACATCGAAGCCCTAAACGAAGGTTTCCCGATGTCGGATGTGATCCAAATTCAGGTGGTAAATGATATGATTATGATTAAAATTAGTAAAAAATTGGGCTAAAATTCCTTTGCTAAGAATGGATATTAAACTGCTAAAAAAATGGATACGGAACTAGATCTACACTAGCACCAGTACCCCCCCCCCCCACCCCCCCCCCCCTATCCCCTGGGATTGGGTAAACACCTGAATGGAGTCGAATTCCCCATGTCCATAAAAAGGCACAAGAGCTTGATCTGGTTATTCTCTGGATTCTGTCCAAAGTAGAAAATTAGCCTGGAAAGAGAAGGTGAAACTTTGTATAGCCTCTACTGCCTCAAGGGCAAGGCAGAAGGCTCAATCTCTAGACCTAGACCTAACAGTTAGATCTAGACCCTATAGATTCTAGACCTAGATCTAGTCAATAGATCTATCTAGATAATTCTCTTTTCAGGCTATTTTTCTAGTTTGAATCGGGAGATTCAACCGGACTAGGCCGTAGCCCGTACCCCCGATCTTCTTTAATTAACAAATTAACCAAGCCTTGGGCATTATCTCAATAAAATGACATTCATTGAACATAAATGAACAACCAACTCGATCACCCTGTCTCCGTCGATCACACGTCAGTCACATTCACACACACACACACACACACACACACATTATGCGAAACGCGCACCTGATGGCATCCGAATTTGGGCACGGCCTGGCCCCACAGCGCTGGGGGACTCTACAGAGTACAGGTGATTTCCGTAGCTTCGGGCATGTCGAGCACGTCGATGAACCAACATTTTTTACAACGTTGTGGGACTGAATGGAAAAAATACGTTAATAAATTAGAGAAATGAGTTACCTTGCAACCACTAGTAATCCATCTTCTTGAAATGCATTGAGAAACATCTCATTTTCATACTCTAAAAGTGACATCTTGCTGTCAATAGACTTAGAGTAGTAGGAACTAAGTAAGTTAATCGACGGTTTCGCCTTTTCTGCTATCAATCACGGGCCTGCAGCTGAATTGGACATCTTGCTTGGACCCTTCAAACTTTTCCCCGATAGACCCTAGATCTACTATGTTTTACACATGCGGATTGAATGCACTACTAATAGCTAAACAGCTGAAATTTAACTAAAGTATGCCCTCCCCAGTGGCGGATCCAGGGGGGGGGGGGCCCAGGGGGCCCGGCCCCCCCCCCCCCCCCTTGAGAAAAAAATCATGTAAAATCACGTGATTTTTACCTTTTGCTCACTACCCCCCCCCCCCCCCCCCCCCCCCACTGAGCGACTTTTCGGCTGATTGAGTCGTTGCGATTTTTTTTTGGACTCCAAAAAAAAACAAAAAAAAGTGCCGCTTACCCCCCCCCCCCCCCCCCCCCCCCCCCCACTGAGCGACTTTTCGGCCGGCGCGATTTTCAAATTTTCGGGAGCAAAAAAAAAAAAAGTTGGGCCCCCTCCCCTAAGAAATCCTGGATCCGCGCCTGGCCCTCCCCCCCCCCCCCCCCCCCCCCGGCCATTTTGCTACCATCCGATTAAAGAAATTTGCACCAAAAAAAAAAAGAAGAAAAAAAAAGAAGGATTTTGCTGGGACTATAAATTCCCCTTCCCATGGAAAACGATACAGGCCGTACGAGAGGGATGGTGCAGACCATCAACAAAAATAAAGCGAGCTGTCACTATATTATCTGCTTTAATTCAGATTGTGGGGATTTGCATCATCAACCGCCATTTATAATTTAGTCTTAAAGGTTTATGAAATATTGCACCTGTCCGGACACAATGTTTTGCCCTGAATCTTAATATGATCATCAACATCATTATCACCAATGTCGTACCATATATCATCCTATAATAATCATCATCATTATCATCACCATGAACACCATCAATTATCAAACTTACTTAACCATCCACCCTCTTGAGCTCTCATTGCATACATGCAGAGCAATTCAAATTCAATAAAAGAAGATATTGCAATATGACACTGATATAATGTAATGAGGCAATTTTATTAGAATTCTGCACATATAATATTATCATCATACTCTCACACACACAAAATAGTATGATAAGTTTTATTCACTTTATACACAAGAGGCAAAAATCAAGTGCAATGCCATATAATTCTCTGATATCAAGCAGTTTAAAAATCTTTCCATCGCAACAATTCATGACAAATTATTCATCAACTTCTTATGCTGGAAGCAATAAGTAGCTCTTTAAATATTCACATTACAATTCTACAATATATACTTATTCAAATTTTTCATTTGGCGTTAGCATAAATCACGCTCTGCACCAAGACATTTAAATACATGTAGTTTGTCTATGACATTTCAACCGAAAACATATCTAATCGAGAAATTTTGAAGGAAAAAATATTAATAATAACTGCAACCACCTATTGCAACAGATGAGCTGAGGCTGCACATATGAACAAGGTATCACAAATCAAGTTTCATTTCATAAGTTTTAACCTCTTTACAGAAAATGATACAATTATTAATACTAAACTTAAATTATACTTCAGACAACTTCTAAAATTCTTGCCATTTACTTGGATGAGTGCAGGACAAAAAAATAATTTAAAGTAAATCTGTATGCGTTGCTATACTTATCAAATTGAGAAATCTTTTAAGGCTATTACCCTATCCTATCTTCTAAATTCCAGATAAACATAGTAGCTATTTCAGAACAAAAAGAAATGTTTTGAAAATGTATAAATCAAAATATACAGACAGTCCAGAACTGACAAAACTTGTAACACTGACTCATATAGAGAAGGGAAGATCAGAACACACACTGTTAATTATGAGCTACAAGCTTAAGTATGAAGAGCACCGTCGCATTATCACCATGACAAAACAAGCAGGATTAACAAACTGCACAGCAGTCATATCTAATTAAGAATTTATATACTTCAGTCACATTGCCAAACCGAAGCTAGACCGATTACAAACCGACAGATTGTTGGCTGTAAGCATACATGTTGTATTACATCATTTTCTTTTGTACAGTATGTCAGCAGTTTGGCGTCGGTCTTGCTGTGTGACTAGGGTATTAACCAAGTTTCCATTTCTATAGCCAGTACCGGTACTCAAAAATACCTTCCGTTTAAGCAAAAGTGCATTGTCCTACATTTATTTAAGGTGGGATTTAACATGTGGCCATATGGGGATAGCTTTTTCTTTGGAATGGAAACAGAGAAAGATACATAACAACTCTGAAATATAATAATAATAGCTCACATTTATAATGCACCTAATAATTTGTTTCTAGGCGCAGTACATATAATTACTCAGAAAGACAACATATTTTACGTGACATATATTACCTGCTCAGAGCTGGAAGGGAATAAACTGAAGTATATAAGAAATAACTTAATGCCCTTCTAGCTGTAAGCACATGAAACACAAGCTTTCAAGGGTTTAAGAAAATCATAACATTATTACACAATTAATGTTTTTTCTCATGCATAATTCATTTAGAAATCACTCATTCAAACTGAATGGTTAATGGTTCAAACCCTAAGTTAATATCAAAATGATAAAAGAATTTAAAGCCAGAATTCAATTTCCAGCACTCAAAAGTTTCAAAGGTGAGCTTGCTTAAACTTAAATCAATTAACATGTATACCAAAGTACAATTACAATGTTAGTCCTACTCCAAAATATTTCCAAATCTATATCAAAATAAAGTTTATTTTTAACTAAGGAATAACACTACTCCCGCATTGTAGGCCATAACTCAGTTACCTTAGTCAGAATAATAACATTTTATCACCCTTCTTAAAAATTACAAGTTAGTTATGAGTGTTATAAATTTAACTGTGCACAAATAAATATCTGTTTGTTGGAGTATTATAGTACAAACCGCTGGCATGCACAAAGGTTTATCAAAGTTTGGTCACTCTGATATTAATCATTTCCTTGTTTTACAAAAAGAAACGTAAGCTATGAGGATTAATTTGACCTTACTTCAGTAATTCTTATTAATTTTACATCCATGTATGATTAATTGTATGTCTATAATTTAAATGATTATTTTAAAAATATATAATCTTTAATTCACAAAATTTAATCTTCTCTTGCCCAAGTGTTGTGCCCCATTAATAGTGCATATATACATGCTGTGCAATCTTACTTTACATCAACAAACACATTTTACCATGCATATATAGATTTTTTAAAGCCAAAAAATTAATGCTTTTCTTTGTGAGCAATCACCACTGCAAATCTAAATAGTGCGCCATCATTTGTGTATATTCACATAAAACACTCATTCTTAATCGCTGGCAAGGGGGTAGGAGAAAGAATATCATAATGTAGAGAATCAATATCTTTCAAAGAAAAGTAACTAATACAGGCATACTGCTGCTTTTCTTCCTGCACTCAGGAGAGTAAAACACAAGAATGAACGGCTGGCATTACATCTACTTTCTTGTGATTTCTAGCAGCCAATCACAGCCTGTTATACTGTATATGTTCCCAGCTTCTTTTTAAATCATTTGATTTAGGCTTTCTGTTCATTCTTGCGATTAACTCTGATGAGTGTAAGGCAAAAAGCTTCAGAATGTACTTTTTTATACACACATTCTCATCTTGAGGGAGAAACCGATAAACTATTATTAGTCAAACATTATTAACCCCTTCTGATTTGCAGAGTACAGCCCCATGTATTTCATTAACACAGAGTAAATATTTTGTTTTTTAAACAGGGATACATTTGATCAATCGTTATTGGCCAGCATACCCATATTATGGATTAAATTATGATGGGTCACTATGGGTCACTATTTCTATTTGATACACCTTGTGATCTATTTGGGTCTTATACATGCTTTCATTTTGGAATGTATCTTTGAGTAACCTGCTATGCTAGGCATAAGATGCTTCTTTTATACTAGAATCGTTACCAAAATTGCACCACCAATAATATAGATAATGAACAGTCAAAGTTCTCATTAGCATTAGTATAATGTTATAGATAAAACATCATCATAAATATGTAGAGAGAAAGGAATTCAGCTAGCTCAGTTCAAGATAATATACCTGGGTTACCGTACTAAATGCATATGTTACTATGTTTTTTGTGAGACGAAAATTGAATTAGAGAAATGATGTGGCAAGATCTACCTCCATACAATACAGATATCCCTTCAAGATCACACTGTCAGGTTAGTATATGACTGCAACAGATGAAATTTAAAGTTCTTTGAAACTATTAACATTAGTAAAATAAAATACATGAGGGTAATATTATCAAATACCTAATCATGTTTAGTAATGTTAAATTCACTTCATTAGATGAAAGTCCTTTGGGTAAATAAGTTAACTGGTATATTTATGAGCATCGGGCATGTCTGAAAGGATATAAAATTATGTCCTCATATTTACTGAAGCTGAAGGTGATTCCCCTATACATCTGAAAGTGTATTGTAGTCACATGGATTTTTGGTTTTAATGAATAATGACCAGTTTGCACTACACGTTACATGCATGTGCCATCACTTGACGAACAATGCCCTGTATTTTCACTGAACTTATGTTTAGGATAACCTAAACATACATTCAGCATACAAGAGAAATTTATAATATAAATACATGTACAGTATTCACATACACGTATGTAAATGTATATCAATTCCTTCCATAAATTACCTCAACTCAAAATACACCCTCTACTAAATAGACGATTCTATTATAAATACAATCTTCATATCATATCTGTGTGCTCTTCTTCAATATAACACATTCACAAACATTCTCAAATACTGTATCCAATACTGTCTAAACACCGGCCTGCATTAGAAAATTAATAGATTCTGTTTTAATATTGACTTGTATTCTAATTACCTAACCATGTTTAGTTTCTTTTACAGGAGTAACATCCAAGACCATCTACAACGTTTCTTTTCACATACAGACAGTTTTAAGGCACTTTTAATAGTATAGTTTAAATTGTGAATATCTTTTATTTGAAAATGCAACACATCTTGAGAATTAACCCGTTGATACAATAAATGAAAATCAAAATGTACTTGTAGGCAAAAAGAATAAAACAATCTGAGCTAATAACTATTTATAGTTGTATACACTGTTGCTTTTTTCCTTCAAATTAGATATACCTATTAATATATTATACCACAGATATTTACAAATATTTCTATAGGCACATTCCAAAAATAACTGATTTCTCATATATCATATTCACACTGCAAAGGCGTATGTATCACTATTCACACATTAACAGAGTTACGTCTTTGTAAGTTTTTGAAAATTTAAGACCAATTCAAATATCCTATCTGCAATTTCATATTCAAATATCTCTTGTACACAAATATTCCTTGATTAAATTTAATAACAATTGTGTATTAATTCTCAGGAAAGGCACAGAGCCATTTACTAGCTTGAATCTTGCATGTTACAAGCAGATATTACATTGAAATCTGGCAGCAAACAAACTGAATGATGCACTTTCACATGAAAGACAAATTTACAACAAAATCATCAACTGTAAACAAATTAATCAGGGAATAAAAATTAATTTTCATTCAAAATCATGTTTTAAGACTTTCAGCACCTATTAAAGAGAAATGGGATGGTATCATTTCCCATCTATCTATATCATCTCTCTGGAGCCAGAAGGTCTTTGTATCGAATACTTAAACACAGACTTAACGTTCTACTGGCTCCAAACATGCGTTACGCATACATGGGTTCAAATATCATGTTAACAAATTTATCTTTCTTACTTGGGGGAGGGGTCAAGTTAAACCTATAAACCAACATTTTAGTGTTTTTTTTTTTACCAAGAATGCCTATAATCACTATGAAAAGCTTGATATTTTACTATAAGTATGTTATAACTATTTCTGGGAATTGTCAAGAATCAAGATGATATCTAATACCAAGGCAACCATTTCAAGAACATTACATGTTCGTTTATATCTACTACCAAGTTAGTTTAATTTAAAAGGAAGCTCCAATCTTTAAAGTTTAAAGTTACAAAACGAATCACAAAACAAACACAAAAGACAGTTATAAACATAAAGGGTGAGTCAGATGCTAGTATTTCCATTGCACATGTGTCAGGTACTAATATAGTACTTTAGCTGAACATTACAACACAGAATGAACTATGTTTTCTTCACAATGAACCACTGTCAAATCCTGCATCAAGTTTAGTTGGTTGGTACAATGCTGATCGTTAGACATGCGGAAAACCCATTGAATTAGTGTATTGCAGAGTCAGAAGGCTAGGTCCTCTTTGAGTCTTTAGACATACATATTCATGTTGGATTTTCACTGTTGGCTCCTAGAGCTGCTGCACTAGTCTCCATATAAACAGGTGTTAGTCTTTGTACTTGATGCTGAATCAATTGAGGGGGCTTCCCCTTGACAAGTGTTCCAGGTTGCATGACAGTTGGAGATACTCTCTACAGTCTCTATTAAAGCAGCTGGTTATATTATTCAAGAACCAAACATTGACCTGGTATTAAATCTCCCCTATAAGCCAAGATACACTATTTTTTAATCCATCCAATCAAATACTGCCTAATGTCTCAACAGAGAGAGGAACCTTGCATGAGCTTGAACAAGACATGCACAGACATGGCATACATTGTTTGCATTCTGGTAGCTAGGCAACTGTTGCACCTGCCTGGATCTGAAGGGCACTTTCTCTCAGAATTGTCTCTGTTTATTGCTGCATCTTGGGCTTTATATTACCCAGGCACTGACACCTTCTTCAGCATTTACACAAATCGAGCAATGTCTTTGATGATTACAGAGAATACAAGAACAATTCTGTCTTGACCAACTCTTTTAAGGCAGAACGCTGGGTATACCTATAATAAGCAACTGCTTTTTAAATCACAGAGAGAGGCAGCAGGCACGGTATAAGAGCAAGGCCACAAGGGTCGCGATCTATAAAGTCTATACCATCATCATTTCTTGTGAGCACCCTTTTCTGCTCTTCGTTGCCTCTGAGCCATGGTTTTTCTCAGGTTGTACTTGTGTTCCTCGGTGCGTCTTGACTTGGTGCCCACCTTGTTGAGACTGTCCGTGCTGCCGTGGCTGCTGTAACCCGACTGGCTAGACAGAGGGCGCCCTGTGATGATGGACGACGCTTTGGACGAGCGGGGCGTCGAAACACCAGAGTGGCACGACAGCTCTGAATCTGAGAGAAGGCTTTGGCTTCCAATTGAATGAATGCTTTCCCTCGAGCTGTAGGGCCAAGAGAAAAAAAAATCAGTGTTATTTAAAGTTCGAGATATTTAACCAGCTTTGATACCAGAATGAAATTCACAAATTACATCATAAATGTCTGAAAAAGGATGGCAGCTCAGTGGTCAGATCAATGGTTGTGAAATCACAGCGCTAGGTTCAGAACCAAGATAACTTGAATAAGTAATTAAAGCCCTATTAAAGTCATTTTCTACTTGTCTAATATCTTGCCATACCTTGTCCAATATTTTCTTGTATAATCTTATTCTTCAAGGCAATTTGATATACTAAAAATAAAAACAAAAAAATAAATTATAGATAATTTGTTTCCATGTTCTTCCTGCATACCTTTGACAAAAGAGACAAAGAAAACCAAGAAAAGCAAACTAAGAAAGACAAGAAAAATATAAGAAATAAAAGAGGGGCAGGTTAATATATACTCTTGGTTACGTCTCGTGTTGCAACATTATCCCCTTTGCTCTATCACTTACACATTAAGGTATTTGCCTCCCTCTGGTAATAGCTTGAGAGCCCGATAGAGCTCCACTGTGGATGGGGTCTGGACTCTCTTCTGGGGTCCTGATGGGGTGTGGTGTGGGGGTGGGGTGGACTGGTTAGGGGGTTGTTGGCTGGTTGGATTCAGGGTGGGGCCTGTAGGACGATAGTATGGAATTAGTGATTAGAATACATGCTTCTGTTACTTGAGTTGCAACTATCAAATTTAACATTAAATTGAATACTGTATAACCAGGTAACTTTGCGTGCATATAACGTTAGCAACTTGCAGGAGTGGTTCAGATTTCCAAAAAAGTTTCTGGCAGTGAAAGTGGCCATCCTTGACAATTTGCGAAAGTTTTATGTCGAAAAAGTTTCTGATTTTGCAATATTTCATTATTCTTATGCAATATTCACTACAGCATTCTCTACAGATATATCTTCATGTAATTATATACATATACATGAACATACCTTCAATTCATACAAAATCTAATGATCTAATTCATGTTATCCAGTTTCTAATCATTCTCTTGAGAGGAATCTTTGTACTGTTTGTATGCATGGTACCTTTTAGTTTGAAAGGATTAGAAATAGAATACATGCATTTTTACATGGTCATTGTGAATATATGCAGTATGATATATAGCAACCACATTAATTTCTATCCACTAGGTTGTTAATGTTATTCGTATTGGAACAACTTGTGATAGGTCCTTGTGTAAGGTTTCAGTCAGGAAATCATGTATGTATTCCGGTATCATTAATGGTTGCTTGCATAGTTTCAGGTCCAGGAAAATGCATCGTATACATCACTGATTGCCTACAGATCACTAACTTTCCAAACAGACTCTCAAGTACATGTAGCAAACTACTGTTACGGTAGCATTGGGCTTGAATATATGTTTCTAATAATAGGGAAAAATGATGGACTTACTTGAAGCCTTGTTGATTGACCTCGGAGGTCTTAGTAGAGGTGCATGATGGGAAGACAAGGGTGTGAGCATCAGCTGCTCTTGTAGGAATGAACTCCTCTCCTCTTCAAACTTCTTCCTCTGCAAATCAAGATAAAAGACAAAGAACTGCTTAGACTTTCAAAATATAGTAAACAATCTAGGTATATTCTGCACTCAGAGCACCGACATATTCTCATTTTTCATACCTTGGAAGTTTTCTTATAGTCACATCAAGGTGCAAAAATTAACATTGCTTACGTTTTTTAAAAATAAAAACAATGTAAAAGATGGATTATTCACAGGGGAAAATAATGTATTAAACATGTGAAATAATTTCCTTTGAAGTCTTTAAAATAAACTATTTTGGTGTATGGTATTAATTAATTTTGTTTGATTTTTTTTAGTTGTCTTGTTCTAATACATGCAAGTATCAAATGAACATGGAATAAACACTCACTATATGCAAAATATTTCATATAGTTGCTATGAACAGAAAGCAGAAACAATGATACAAATGAAAGTGAATGAAAAGATAAAAGGCTTGCATAATTATATGTAAAATGAGAATTTGCATAAAATAGCACACAAATCATTGAAGAGTAAACCGCAGGCATAAATGTCACACTATAAGCACGGTGTACACAAACATTACAATAAAACCACTCACCTTAGGTAAATGCATGCAGGTGAAAATTAATATGTATGATGGTTAGTATAATGAAAACAAGAAAATATAATCAAGTTAATAATTGAATTGAAGAGAAATAGCAGCCAGATCCTTTGAGAAACGTATTAATAATTGCTATTTTAATTTCTGTTGGAAGAGGATTAGATGCTGAGCTTGATTAGACACTCTATGGAAAGGGCAGGTGCAATCATGACTGAATAGAGTGAGGATGAGAGAGAGAGAGAGGAAGGCGGCTGGGTTAAAATGGAGGAATAGTGGCAGAAAGACGAGTATGAGGGAGGATTGGAATAAAGGAGATAGAGCAAGAGAGCTCTTGATACAGTAGCATGATTTTGATGGAGTGACAGAAAAGCAAAGTCAGTAGTTTAAAAATGAGCAAGAAATAAAGATAAAGGAATGAATGATTACATCAAGGACAACCAAAATGATGCAGAAGGAAAGATGAGGGAGAATAAGAGGAAAGACAGGGAGATTATAAAGAGAAAGAGAGATGGAGAGATAAGAAGAGAGAGATAAACATGTTGGGCAAGACAATTGAGAAAGAAATGGATGCACCTATATATATATTTATACATAAATGAAATATAGAAAATAGAGCAGGAGAGCTCTCCAACCATGATTTGATGGAGTGACAGAAAAACATAGTCAGTAGTTTTTCAAAAGAGCAAGAGATGAATAAAAAAAAAATGAATGAGTACAGGAAGAACAACCAAAATGATGCAGGAGAAAAGATGGGGAGAATATTAGAGGAAAGAAAGGGAGAATGAAGAAAGAGAGATGGAGAGATAAGAAAGAGAGAGATACATGTAGGGCAAGAGAATTGAGATACGCCTATAGAGATAGAGAGAACATCACCTCAAAAAAAGGAAAACTGGAAAAGAGGAAGACGTAACAAGATGGAAAAGATAAAGATTTAAATACTGATGCATGCATTCCTAGACTCGATACACTTTGTTAAAAAGAAGCAATCCACATATTGTCTGTTTGGAGCCAGAAGGGCATTAAATCATGAAATTTAACACAGATCTAACGCTCTTCTGGCTCTGAACAGAGAATATGTTTCACATGTAACAGCTGATATGCAGGGAGTATATAGAGAAAATGATGGTATGTGTATTGTAGCCCATGGTTACCTCCTCTCCTAATCTAATCGCGGCATCAGTGAAATTTCTCTGCTCCTTTGCAAAGTTGTGTTTCATGCCGTACAACCTATTTTGCTCGGTGGCTAGATTCTCCTTCTCATCTAGCATTGTGGACTCCCTGATGAAACCTAGGAAGTCACCGTCCATAGTGGTTTCTTGTACGGCCTGGTGGTAAGAAATGGCATGCAATGTCTATCACTACAACAACCAGGCATGTACACAAATAATTCAATCAATCAAAATCAAATTACATTTGTCTCTACTAAAAGATTTACAACAGAAAATAAGCCAACTTTAAAACAGAGGCAAAACATGCTGAACAACTGTAACAGTGAAAAAGAAGTTGAAGGCAAAAAAAACTAACAGAGTACAAATAACAACAATGAAAGTGCTTACTTTATAAAGATGTGTCTAGATATCATTACAAATAATTTCTTTTTTAAGACAATTCATTGTTTTATTAAAATTAGAAAATGTAACAAATGATTGTCATTAACAATCAAGTTGAATGTTTCTCATTGTCGATAACTCAAGCACAAAATCGTAGTTTGTATTACCTGAATAATTTAAAACATTATGGTCAAAATGTAAAATCAACTTGTTGAGAAATGTGTAGCAAAAGTAAACTGCAAGCCTAAAAAAACATAAACAACTCAAGATCAACAGGTCAAAACAACTAGGAATTAGATCAGGACTGTGAAATACCTGTAAGACCTGCTCCTGTTGTACGATGATATCATGATAGGTCTCCAACTTTCTCCTCAGGTTCTCTATCTCCGCATCCTTAGGGCCTGAGCCCCCACCTCCGCCTCCCCCTTCTCCACTCTTCCCATCTTCTCCAGCGCTTCCTGTACCATCTTTACTGCTCCCTCCTCCTCCCCCTCCTCCTCCCTCCTGGTTCTCCCTGTTCTCCTTTTCAATCTGCTGGATGTGATCCCGGAGCTTCTGCCATTTCTGTCTGAGGCTCGTCTCGATGCCCTCCCGTACCATCTCAAACGGCATTTGGAAGTGGCCCGTTGAGAGCTCGCTGATGGAGGACTCGATGGATCTCGTGTCGCCAAACTCGCTGTCAGAGATGTACCCTTGCCTCTGGAGAACAAAAAGAAAAGATGAGTGAATAAGTATTTTCAAAGAGCATGATGATTTTTATTCATTTCTTCACATTCCAAAGCAATGGCAAGATGTACAATTCTCAATAAATTGAACTTGTAGATAGCGCCATGTTGATTTGATTTCTGATGTTTAGTCTTCGGGTACACTTAATAATTAACACTAAAGAAAAATATGCGAGATGGTGGGGAGGGGGTGGGGGGCAGGGGGTCAGGGGTGTCCAGGAGATAATTTGGAGATATTTAGGTCTAGTACAGTATGCTTTTTCTAGGTGTTGGACTACATATGGACCTACTCTTTCTAGGTTCATGTCTTATCTAATCAAACTCTTTAAAAGTAAATAATGATTTTGGTATATTTGCATGTATATACACTGTACATACACTGTATATATTGTGGATCAAATCAAGTATATTAAATACGCTTCGTAGTTGGTGAATTCCGTAGTAGAAAAGAAAAACTACCAATAAATTTGACCAACGGTATGATAGTTAATTTGTTCTATAATTTGTTTTTACCCATTTATTACAAATCAATCCTTGTATGTAACTGCAAAAAACTAAAAATAGAAGCATAACAGCTTCTGCTAATTGTTAGGATCTGTAGTTACTTCCTTCTTGCACTCACTCTAATGAGACAGACCCACTGATCTTGGCAACCTGTTGATTGAGTTTGCATATTAACTAGTGCGTCATCAAAAATGTACTTGGGACATGAATGGGCATGTCAGAATGTTCACGGTTAAAGGACTTAGAGTGTGGGTTACAGGAAATCATTTTTTGCTCAAGTTCAACAGCAGTATACATGTAATTAATTTCAGCAGTGATGGATATTCACATAAATAATAGGAATACCCCAAGAAAAGCTCGGCTTACATTTAAGATGTGAAGGAAATTCCTTGGACATTTTAAGATTGTTTATACACTTAATTTCTGGCTGGAATAGAAAGAAGCAAAATTGTATGACCTTTAAAGTAGGGGGAATGATCAAATGTAATATTCTGACAAAATTGTTGGCATTTGGCTGCATATGACTCTCTTGATTGATAGATAATGGCATGTGCAAATATTGCAACATACTATATTACTGAACAAAGTGTCAAATTCATATCCCCATTTCATATTCCCTATTCGATCATGCTCATATCCTAGTTAATACACCAAACAACATTGTCATGAAACTGAGGATAGACCACGCAAACAATTCGATTACTTCTGGATGGCCAATATTTTGTTGATTATCAGTCAATGTTGAGTTGATCTAGTGGTGGGACGGAGGTATTACCGGTAGTTCGCAAAACAAATCTATATATTTTCTTCAAACGTCTGAGACTCTGGGTATCTCATTTTTAAAGACAAAAGGACCAATTTTATACATCCCCCTTTAACATGAGTCTGGGGCATAAATTCCTACCACCCCCATACTCCATGAAATATTCTGACAAAGATGGCTGACTAATACAATCTTTTCTGGAGCATTTGAGAGCTCACTGAGGGATTATTAAGCAGACATATTAATCTTCACATCTTCCTCATTTCCTTTCTCTATCAAGCTCATGGCACACATATATCTTCCTCCTGTCAAAACTAGGTCTACATTCATGGAAGTGTCACACCGTTGCTGTCTGGCAGACTTTAAATTGTCTACCCTAAATGTTTTCAATATATACCATTGAGGTATTTGGAAGTTTCCCTCTCTGTCAAATTCGCAACATTAAATGATTCATACAATATTATAAAATCTGGAATCCCCATCAATATCTAATTGTCTTGGGACACTCCATATCACCTGTTTTTAAACCGTTACACTTTCTCATTTGTCTATGTTTACAAGCATTTGTATATTTTTTAATTCAGTATAAATGAGTGCAATAAGTCTTTGCACCTGTATCATGTATGAAAACATGTTATGACCATGTACCTCCCTTATTATCTATACATATACACCTAACATTTTCTTTACATGCATTTGAACAGTAATTTTTAAAATGAATGCAAATAGACTATGTACCTTGATGCAATGATTACAAGATTTCTAGGAGTATTATAATTGCCCACTAGCATCTGTATAATCTTAGCTCCATGCAAGATCATTAATGTCAAATGGATAAATTGAGAGGACATTGAATGATGTATTCCAGAATAGTCTATCTAACCCTGAATATGATCTAAACCTGTCCACTCCTTCAGGGTGATATACAGTGTAAGTCCTCTCCCCCTCATGCTGGCTACTTTTGGCAGAATATTTCTTACATATTTCCACAACTACTTCCCTTCTACTTAATTTCTATTTCCTAGAGAGGATCAGAATGTGAATAAATGACATCCTATGACCAATCCTTACTCCTACAAAAATGGCAACTGTTTAAAAAAAACCTTAACATTTGACAAAAATGGCACAATGTTAGCCTTCACGAACAGTTATTCTCTGACCATAAGCTTCATACATGTAGGAGCTTTTAGGCTATTCAGCTTGGATCTACAAAGACAAAATAGCAGAGGCAATAAGTCTATTTGGAGCAGGATAATTGAGAAATAGAGAAAAGGCTATTAAACTGTAGATATTGGACAGAAACATGAGTACTGTGGAAGCAGCTAAGAAATCTCTTCAAATAATTGCTGGGCAAATATCAAGTACAAGGTAAAGACGGAAATCTGTTAAACTGAGGGAGAGACATGGGGCAAGAGAAAGACTGAGAGAGATAGAGAAAGACCGAGAGAGATAGAGAAAGACAGAGAGATAGAGAAAGACTGAGAGAGATAGAGATAGAGAGAAAGAGAGAGAGAGAGAGAGAGAGAGAGAGAGAGGGAGAGAGAGAGAGAGAATGAGAGAGAGAGAGATGTGAGAAGCAAATTGAGAGGGACAAAAATAGAGGGTCATCTGATTATCGCGGAACCAATATTTACAATATGACTCATGCACCTATGCCAAGCTCCTAAGCATTGTGCCAGGGAAATTTGGAGACCATGTCAAAAAGTAATATAATACCTCTCAATCCTCAACCAAAGTAGGGTATTTTCTTTTAGGCCTTTATTCACCTCTGCCAAAATGTACCAGCACCGCCATGCTAGCTTATTGATTTCTATGTAAGGTTCCCAGTGTTACATGTACACTTTATATAGTAAAACTGAATACACAAGTGTAACTTTGATTTTCATCTCATTCTTATACAAGAAATTAACATATTTCATTCCCCTGCTACACATGATGACATCTCTATCGATGCAATCCACTTTGCACACATAAACTGTTGCTATGTCTGGCAAGCCTATATAGCTAGCTTTTGAGATGTCAAGGGAAACCTTTTTTCAAGAAGTATGCATACAAATTTTTAACAGGTCTATCGCAACCCTCACCCTAACCCTATATCTTTGAAAAAAATAAAATAAAGAGTAAACATTGCATCACCATTCCTTATACTCACATTGTTTTGGCTTCCTCCTCTTCCTCCTCCTCCCCCTCCTCCTTCGCCAGCTTGTCTGTTGAGGAGGTTGACCAGTTCTTGTTGCATGTTGCTAAGAGACTCCCTCAAGACTTGGTTCTCCATCATCACCTCCTTCTGTCTTTCCTCATAGTTTGTGATGATCACTCGGTACATGTCTTCCTCATGCCTAGAAAAGATGAAAAATTAATTTTACATTGATTATCATTTATGCTACAGATTCCCCTCTAATCTCAACTTGTTGAGCATCAGATCCTCACAACTTATTGATATAGGGCTATATATTTACTGAATTAATTGAATTAAATTGAATTAATTTAATTGAATTAAAAATTCATGTAATATTTTCTTGCCTAGAAAGAAACAACTTTGTATTAAATTTCACACAAATATTTAAAAAAAATTGTATAAAATTTGACTATTTTTTTTCTTCATTCAAAATGTACAAATTAACTAAAATCAAATATCAATTCCTGTAAGAAAAAGTTACCAAATTACAAAAAAAAATCATGCTGTAATTAGCTTTGTAAATGTCTGTATAATAAAGCATAATTTTCAATCTAATCTGTGAATAATGGCAATTAGTGGTAATATAATTGCCTCCCCTCCCACTATCCCAGGTCAAGGCTGATAATTTGGATATTGTAAAATGCACAGATTTGTACTTCTAGATTTGCATTTTCTTTTACTTTTTAACATCATCCTAATTATCATACAATGCATACTATCTGCATGATTCCATCAGCCAAATAGCAACCATTATCACTGTGAAACTAACTAAATTATTCTCAGAATGCAGTCATACCCAATCATCATCATTAATCTTTACAAATCAATCACCATCTTTCTCTCAATGCCATGCTCTTGGCATAGAACTAGACCACAGACGTCATTACAACAACAAACACAGGCTCCTCAAACATCAGAGAGATCACATGTGCCTTCTGTATAAACTAATGTAATCAATAATCACTCGCAGACGATCGAAGCAGCTCAAATGTTATATCCTCGTGCAATGATAAATGAAGGAGGCACAAGCCTTGCGTTTGGCCTTTTAATGTTTATCTAGGGCCTTCTAGGCATCATGATAAAAACAATTAGCGCAGACATCATGGCGGATAATATGTGTCCTCACATTCGAGTGGCCCATATGGAATGCTCAAGTTGTTTATAGATGCAAGTACATTCATGTAATGTACCAGAGTATGTTTCAAGAGTGCATGCTTGTCTTCATGTTCTAACTTTCATGTATGGGTATAGCGAGTGTGGGGGAAGTGATCAACAGTGTGATGAACTTAAATCAATTAATAAGTTTAACAATACATGTACTTTACATTTTAGTACCTTTCCAACTTAACATATTCACAACTTTCCCTACTTCTGATATTTGTATTAACAATACCAAGTTTAAGGAATCGAGATCAAGCAGTTAGCAAAGCAGTAAACAAATACAGAAACAGTAAAGCGATCCATGTATCTTAGAGTGTATTTTTTGTTATTTCTTGAGTAAAAAATAAAACTCAATAATTTAAAAGCAATTTTCTTGGGAATGTACTAATTAAGAGTGGTGAAATACATAGGGACATGAATATCTAATAATTCAAAAGATGATAGTACACAAATAAACAACTGCAAAAGAACATTTCAAATCATCATTCAAACTTTCAAAGACTTCAGAATTAGGACTGGTCACTATTGTTGAATACTTGAAAAACTTTGCGGATTATTGATTACCTGATCCTACCCCAGTCAAAAGATGTTTACATCACAATAAATAAAGCTTAGCGAGGTGTGTCTTGTACCATACAACTGTTGAACAAAAAGAACCCTCAAGACTTCTGTTGTCATCCTAATAAAAGGCAATCGATGAGGAGGGGGGGGGGGGGGGTGTCCCTGTATGCATTTATTGCTGATAGTTGGAGTCCATCGCTGAAAATGTGGGCTTAAATCCTTCAAACTCGAAATTCAATTCACTTCTTTTTAATACTGATTTCAGACTTGTTTCATAATTAGCAGTATAATGTCAACGTACAAATCTTCTTGCACACTGTTTGATTATGTATACCTCACATAAAGGACCATTCATTGTCAACAATTGAGAGGAAGTAAGTTCTATCCTGTTTGACAGGTCATGCACATCAGTTGTTTTACCCTGAATCTGGCATTGGGTAGTGAAAACATCTTTTCCTCAAAACAACCTTTATCTACATGTACGGTATCTAACGAAGGAGTTATTCCTTGATCTAACAAGGTTATACGTCTAAACTGAGTTGCAAGTTAAAAATATTAATTGTTTTATAAAGCACCAGCATCATATAACAATAATCCAAATTCAAGGAAAGTTTGCAGTTTCAACTTCAAGAACATGTTGAAGGACAACAACTTTTCTGTTTAACAAATTGAAATGAAATATTTGTTGAAATTCAAATTAATTTCATCTCTTTTACCTTTCACACATAATTATGTTGATATTGTTACCTACATGTACTTCTCAGGACCAATGCTACCTTTTACCAAACGCTACACGTTTCATCTATCTCTCACTGATGCTGTATTATTTAATGGTATTTAAAAAAAATGATTTACAAGAGCATGGGAAAGTACGATCTGATCTGTAATACTACCTTCATGTAATTCCTATAAAAGCACCATCAACCTTCAACTTCACCACTTCATATTCCTCCCCTTCCTCTTTTTCACTAATCCTCCCCTCTTCCACCCCACTCCTTCTCCTCCTTGTCCTCCTCTCCTCCTCCTAACTCCCTCCTCTACCCCTCCCCTTCTTCAACCAATCCCTCCTCCTCAAAAGCTTTAAGGGTACCATTCAAACTATAACCTACATATCACAGAGAATCTGATACCCATAATATCCTCATAAGACAGTCTTCCTGATGGCCTATAAAGTTTAACCCCACAGCTTCATCAGAATCTCAAACGTGGAACTCAAGATACCTAGACTTTGCATTTATAGCCAAAACAGTATTTCCTCCTACATGTAGGAAATGTAGGCTGCTAGTTGGCATACTCAGCAATTAGGTTATTGGACGATGCTAATATCTTATTAAGTAACATGCAGTTTGGGTTTCATTTTCAATACTAAAAAGTAAAAATAGAAGTGTATTGGGAAATACTCTCTCAGTGATTTACTTCTGATATCAATAATTATATGTCACCTTTACAAGCCAAAGGTTATCAATCAGGAACTAGGTGTTAATTTCCTCCAGAGTCCATACTAACAGCACAATGATGATTGACTTTAACCCATCTCTGCACAAATCCTGAGTTTAATTTGGTATTTGATCAAAAAATAAGTGAAATAACCCAAAGTCAAACTATCAATTTCTATTCAATTGCATACATTCAGGCTATAATTTCTGTTTGATTTCAAATTCTAACAAGATCTTTACTGCTTCTGAAAGTCCTTTTAAAACCATTGGAGTGACTTTAGCTCTGACTAATGTAGGTCTTCAGACTTCAGTCATACATGCATGGAACATGACATCCTGTTCAAACTCAAAGAGAAAAATATAAAGGAAAAAAATCCTGATAGAGAGAATTTTCTGTACATGTATTTCTGCAGGTTTGCTTTTCTTCAAGAACATTTCCTTTGAAAGAATATCGCTCAGAAAAGGAACTCATTATTAAAAGAATAAATTCTTACATTCTTAAAAGAAACAATGCCATTAATTTTGTATGTTCGACCAAATATCCTTCACATGACTTTTGTAACGGCAAATATTGTAAAATGCAGTGAGATGTCCCAGGCATACAGACCCCAAAAAACGTCACTCAGGAACCTACAAAAAAAAAAAAAAAAAAATATTTGGTGTGAAAACCAGCTAAATGTCAAATCAGCTTACATAACATTTCTACAGGGTGGGGTTCAGTATGAGCAAGGAAGTGGCAGTTTGAGACAAAAACATTGGGACTGAATTGGCTGAAATGGATACTAATCTGGTTGAAATGAACTGGAAGCGAACTTGAGTGATTTCCTGATCTTGCTACAAGAAGGAACTTGTTGGAATGAAGTCATCAGTCTGGCTACTTTGTTACAGGCTATACCGGTACTCTAACCTTCTATGGCTACGTTCACACAGGACTGCCTCAGTTTTAAACTTTAAGTTTTAAACAAGGATGAGGTCTTTAATACACGGAACTGAAACAATAAGTATTCAAAGCTAACTACGTGTACATGTACAAGCCGGGACAGCATTCTTTTCAAGCTGACATAACCCAAAGTTACTTATTTATTTATTTATTTCTGATATAGGGTGACTCATTATCAGCAATAATGGTGGTCTTCCATGAGGCCCTGTTAAACATACTATATTTTGTTTTAAATATGATATATCCACTCTGCACATAACTTCAAGTGAGGACCCTCACTGCTCGTAGTTATCACGCTAACCTTAAAGGCATCGTTTAACAATGTTAAATCTGAGATACACGGCTCTACATGTATCAGTGTCTGCGATATGGTGTAATATTGAAGCCCAACAAAATCGCGCTTCAAAATGATGAAGAAGTGCCTCAAAAAAGTTTTTACCATACCGTACTCATTTCCCCCAATAGACTGTAGTGTTATGAAAACCGTTTGGCAAACGCAAAATTGGTTTCGATTTTCAATCATAAATATCTTGATAATCAGACAGGTGATCGGCTTGTAAAAGTCACAGGGTTCCTGACTGACCTAAAGGTATATAATCATCATTGCAGCATGAGCTAAATCCAAGATTCTGTTTCAGAATCTGAGACAAAGTTACCGGATCCCTTTAAGATTTGTTGTTTCGTAACTTTGAGTAAGTTTTATAACCACGAGTGGATCCGTAAAGTCACTGAGTACAAGACAATTTTTGGATTTTAAAACCACAAACTAAATTTAAAGTTAATGGACTGTCGCGTGAAGTGTGAACATATCACTTATATTTTAACATGTCTCTGAATTGTTATTGGGTGTTGGAACAAACCTGGCAGGGAATTGATAATGGAGTTTAAGTAGTTCCAATTATAAACAGGAGACAGCCTTCTGGTTATGAATTTTAAGACACCATGACTTTGTTTTCATGTAATAAAATACAGCTACTGAGTAGTTTAGGTTTACATGTACATGTACACTGTATGTAGACTGGGTGGGTTGTAAACCGTGTGGGTATCTAGAAACCTACAAAATATGAATATATTGTCAGTTTGACGTCAAGATGGCATTAAGTCATAAATGTACACAGGTTAAATGCCCTTTTGGCTCTGAACTGATGGTATTAACTTTGAAATTATAAATTTAGTACTGTACGTCGTACGTATACAGTACATCTAATAACCACAAAACACTTTATGATACTGACCATAAATTTCTCAATTCTTTTCATGACTACTACACGTGATATCAATTACAACCATCAAGCCCTAGGATATATGCCTTTCACTTGTCAATCATATTATAACTATTTTCACTTTTTTTCAATTACAAATCAACTTGTTGAAAGGTCTGCTGTTTAATTCAACACTCCATTTAAAAAAAAAAAAGTTTCAGAAAGAAATCTCCCCTTTTTAACATTAAAAAGGTCATTTGGTGCCCTAATTCAGACAGAAAGGAAAGCTGTGCATTCCCGTTTGAGCTCTGCACATACAGACTTACATGTCAACATAAAGCTGCCAATTTGCATACCCAATGTACATGTACTTGTATAGTCTCGACAGATATAGCCAATTTGCAGTGTCATCCGTGACTAATCATAAAAAGGGGTAACACCTAGGATAGGTTACATTCAGGAGTCCTAAACTATTACAAAGTGACTTCTCTTTTGTACATGTATCACCTTCACCATGACAAAAAGATCATACACATTTATTTAAAAAAAAAAAGAAAAAAAAAGAAAGAAGAAAAACCATCATTCCTTCCACACTTAAAGGTAGGTTTATAGATTACTGTAAAAAGTTTCTCATTCGCTGCTAATTGTCTGGCTGTGCACTGGACTGTATACATACATGTACATACATGTACATGTACAGTACCACGCAGTTGTTAATTTACTTGTTATGCCCTTTTGATTCAATGTTGAATACTCATGTCATTTACTACTACTTAAAGATTTGCACCAATTCTAAATGCAAGATATACCGGTAAATGAAATACCAAGAAAAAAAATACACACTTTAATTCATAGTAGCTTACAAGAACATTACCAAGAAAAAAAGGAAATGCATCACGTAGGAAACAGGAAATATTTTCACACAACTAAAGAAAAATACCACAAAAAGTCTATCTGTGTAAATGTGCAACAATTACAGTTTCTCCTTATAAATACTTTTTCATGATTAGTATGAGTACCACAGAGTCCAAGGTTCACTCACTTGAAAAGCATAAATATGTGAAGATAAATACTACAAAGGTGTTCTTGGTATGCTTCAAGTATGCTTCAAGCTGTGAACTCAAAGAGTTTAACCACCATATCTCCTTTAGTCAACAGTTATATTCAAAAAGCTGTAGACCAGTCAAAAAGGCTTTTGTATATCACAACAAAAAGGATTT
This sequence comes from Strongylocentrotus droebachiensis, assembly GCA_035222895.1. Lineage (NCBI taxonomy): Eukaryota > Metazoa > Echinodermata > Echinoidea > Camarodonta > Strongylocentrotidae > Strongylocentrotus > Strongylocentrotus droebachiensis. The sequence continues at coordinate 23,631 of JAVYIG010012591.1, forward strand.
TTCATTCATTCATAACTGTTTGCTGACTGTATTGAAAAAGCAGTTCAAAAATCTATTCATTCATTTCTGTTGTTGACCTCCACATCAGTAAATTTATCACAGGTCCACTCTTGTTTTCTTTTTCTTTTTTTACTCATTCATCTTTTTTGCGTGTGAATCTCTGAAAAGAATATTAGTTCCCTCAGTTGTGTGTAGACCAGATACATGTAAAATGATCAATTGTAAGTAACAGTGGGGTACAAGTGCACACTGCTAGTAAGTGAGCAACAAAACTAGGCCTACTGTACTATGGTAACAGTTCATTCTACTCTAACCACTTTTGACACAAGTTCACTCAACTACAGTACCGTAAATCTCAGTGTTTCTTCGTTTTGTTTGTTTGTTTTGTTGTTGTTTTTTGTTGCCGAAAACCCACGCGGGGAAGGACCTTCATTTAACATCGAGGTGCAGTTAAAGGCGCTGATTTGTGCTTGTAAACTTGTCACACATAATAGTAACAATGTCGTTTTTAGAAGAATGTGTAAGATCATTAATGTAAATTAAAAACAATAGAGTACCTAGGTCCTAGGATAGAACCTTGTGGTACACCATTTGTTATATTAAAAAAGTTGAGGAATTATTATTATAAACTACATATTGAGATCTATTAGAGAAGATTACTTTCAAACCAAGATGGCAGACAAATTTTAGTGTTGTTGTAGTTTCCGAGTGGTGAGTCAACACACTGATTACTGAGCTGGGAGACATTGCCAGGCATAGCGCCATAAATAAAAAATAAAAAAAACAAAAACAAAAACACTGAGATTTACGGTATATCAAAATTATAATGAAAACCCAATAAAATGTTAGCAAAGACTTATTCTAAAACGTTATTACTTCAGTTCGGTTTCACCTGTTGCAAAGAAGTGGACACTGAACAGTATGGATTAGATGCATGAAAAATAAAGATTATGCATTCAATAAAAGTTTTGTGCTATAAATACATACAGTGTATGTAAAAGTGAGTTAGAAGGTGATCCATATTCTTTTTATGCAGTTTGGTTTGAGTTGTCCTAACCCTTCCAGAGCTCTACGAAACCCACACAGTTTTGCACCTGTAGGCAGGTAAACACCATTGATTGAGAGTGAGGAGGGTGTTTGAACTCATACCTTTTCTGAGAGCATATGACCTTCTGACTTTGAGTACCGGTAGACAGAAGTATTTAACACAATACTCCTGCTCACCCGTCCCCTCCCCCTCAAAAGAAACACCCCCAAACAACATATTGTTCAAACAATAATGTCTGAAACTTTCAGGGGGTACAATGTTGGTGAAACTTATATTGTATCAATTTTGGAGAAAAGCTTCTTGCACCAGCAGCCCCCAGCCAATCCCAGGCAATGTTTCTAGATCCAGGTCAACTCCCGTAAATTCAGTTATATTTCAATCATCTTGGGGGCTATGTTTCATGACCTAGGGGATTAGGGGACAATGTTGGTATGTCAAGTCCACATACATGTGTAGCTAACCATGACATTGAGTTATGGTTGTCAAGCCACATTGTGTAGGTTACAGAACATGAAAACATTATAGAAGCTACAACTACAAAACATCAGAAGATATAAAGAGATGCTACAGAAAAACACAAAAATTCTCCTCAAATAGGGCATTAGGTTTATAGGCCCATTGTATCATGTATCATAAAAACTGTAGGCCTCTTCTATTATTATGTTTTGTTGTAACAATATATATCCATCTCCCGACATTTAATTTTGAAAGTATTATTGAGTATTTTTCACAAACTTTAAATTAAAGGCTTATGATGCAAATAATCCCAGAAAAAGGTAGCAGCTGTTCATGAATACACATTCACAAATGGATTAATAAATCAATCCTTTTTCTATGTCATTTCATTCTCTAGCCTGTAAAGATACTTTCCTTATAGACAGTACCTGCATGTCAAGTATCAACAGCAAAGACAGTTAATACCATTCCTTTTTTTATAGACTTGTACAATCTCACCCTGGACAAATCAAACGCAGCATCAAGACACTATACATATACATGTTCAAAAGAACATTTCTGCTTCATGTTGAAGAGGAAAAGTGAAGCTCGTGACTACTCCCAATCTGAGCAGAGCACAGGAATTAAAAGAATATGGCTTCAAACCTTTTTTTCAATACCGTTCCAACTTGGTTACAATCCCTTTAACTCCATGGTGATTCTCAGCTACACTACCATGCAAAAAATCATATGCAGCCAGGAACTGGGCATCCAAACTCTGAGAGGAAAAGCGACAAAAAGCCCAAGGTTGTCTATTCTTATGCTGAGAGGTGTCTGATTAGAAAAGATGGCAAAAATGGCAGAGGAAAAGATGAAGCAGGAAGGATTACTGAAATGTCAAATATTGAGCATTGTAAAAAAACTAGCCACAAATTTTCAGGTTACTAATTTAGTGCAAATCACACTTCATTTGAATTCAACAACTTTAAAGAAAGCTCTGTTCTATCTATAGTCTAGTGTGATTAAATTTATAATAGAAATAATCCAACTTTTGGATAACAAGACAAAACGATCCTTATCTTTAAGCCTTTACTTCCCGTCTCCTGTGGCTTGGATGAAATTGTTAGATATTTCAGAGATAGCATGATTAGACAGACAAAAGATAATGCTGTATGGACAAAAGCTAAGTACAGGTGTACCGTACATGTATTTCAAAATCATAATCAATGAAAATCTTTGTATGAACACAGCCATGAAAAATCCTTAGGCATGACAGCATCCATCTCCAAGGTTGAGATGCAGTATTGATGATAGGAAGATGTCTACGATGACTGGGATTCATTTAAGTGTGAAAGAGCCAGCTAGCGAGGAATGCAAAGTAATGAGGCAGATAGGATGGGGTAGAAACATCAGAGGTTAAAGACGAAGACATGACATCGTACCGCAGGAGTCATAGAGTATTGCATGGTGACTCATACATGTACATGTAGAGTGTACACATCAAAATACTTGAATAAATTCCAATCAGAGTTTTCAGACATAAAATAATACATGAAGAAAATACATGTACACTATATTGACATTCAATCTGCACATTCATTCTTTATAATTATATTCACCTTAATATTTCACTTTTATGTAATGGCAAAATATCTAACAGAGAAATATATTGGAGCATTATTTTATACAGGAACTCTACTATTAAACCTGTTGAATTCAATGTCCAAAGAAAATGCACCTTATACTCAATCAAATTATATTCAATCATTTTAGAATCAATGTCAGCTCACTATATGTGATAGACCTGTAGAATTTTACACATCCCCCCCCCCCCACCCACACCTCCCTCCTGAGCAAGGAGCTTTTTCATTTATTTTTTTTCGCTTAGATACATGTACATGTACACTGTATGTACTCTATATGAACACCTCATTCACTATTAAATAAATCAGTCATTATTCACATGTTTCACTAGACATAACACACTTTTTCCTCTAATTTCTTGTGTGAAAGGGCCCCTCGTTACAGTGCACCTCCGCTTGGGGTTGATGAGATGGTCCTGAAAGCTGGCCATTATTATGAGAATTGACGGAAGTGTGAGAAGCACAGCTTGGGGATGAAAAGAAGTTAATGAAGTAGACGGGATTACTAATGAAAGCAGTGAATGGGAATCCTGAAATGACAGGTGAATTCTATAATACCTCAGATTTTTTTTTACTTGTACACATTTCCCTGTGTTCTATATTGAACTGCCTGTACATGTACTGTATGCATAGCAAATTATTTTTAAAAGCACAAATTAGTTTCTCCCATTCCAATCTTTCTACTACTATTAGACAGTTCAGCATACAAAATGTGAACTGTGTACCTCGACTATTCTAAAGACTGCACAATCAGATGCAACAATTTAATTTTTTCCAAAAATATTTTTCCAAATCATGTTGTTTTACAGAAATAAAATTAGGTTCATACTGTTGAAAGCAAAATGAGCTCTTCCTTGACAAAGGGTTTGTCAGATTCTATAATCAAAAGAAATGGGAGAATGGGGTGTAATGGGGATGTACTAGCATCCTGTCTAAAGGTAGTATGAGGATGAGGGTAACTTTACTCACAGAGAAAGTAATTACTGGTGATGACAGGCACTGATCTGATAGGATAGAAGGTGACCAATCCACCGGTCTTGGAGTTGATGGCATATGAATCAGAGAGGTGGAAGCTAGACATCTATTCCTTCCTCCTAATAGAAGATATTCTTCCATGCTAGACTTGAGCTGGAAGTCTCTCTTTAATGGGAAGGGATGAAGGGCATTTACCAGGATAAGGGAGTCAGGGAGATGGAGAGTGGTGGGGCATTACCGGATTCCTGGTTTTTATTTTGAATTGGTGGAAAAACAATCAAGAGTAGCCCTCAAGATGCAAGGGGGCTAAAGAGGCTCTTGTAACCAAAGCTAATTCAGTAGCTCTTCACCCTTAGTAACCTTCAAATGAGCCCCCGTATTTCATCTTTAGATCATCTGTGTTTTAAATTGAAAATTGAAGCCCCCCTCCCCCATAACCAAAAAAGTATTATGGGGGACAACTGATGAGATGACTACAAGTATTTTGCAAGCAGTAAGTCCTTCATTGAGAAGCAAGATGGTACATGTACATACATGTACAGTGTACTTAGATGCATGTACACTACATTATAAAAGTAAATTGTAAAAGTGTGAAACAGACATTTCTGAGCCAAATTTAAAGGAAACCTCATCATCAAATAGTCATCTGGGCCAGTCATTGGGTGCAGTCTAGAAGCTAAATGACATTTATGACGTAGCTGCCTCAACAGAGGATGAGTCACAATGGAGAGGAGATAGATAACTTCCTCATTAAGACCTTTATCAAGCATTGCTACAGAGGGCCTGTATAGCTTAGCTTTGTGTAAAATGAATTGATAGGTGCCAGTCAGTTAATTGCAATGGAAGCGTGAATTATTTTCTACTAGCTAACATTTAGGAAGTATTTTAATGTGGTGTCTTGTGTTTTCTAATGTTGAGGAGGAAAACATACACATCATATTAAACAAGAAAAAGCTGAATCATTTACCATCAAACATGTACAATGTATCAATAGACAACTGCGCTTTGTTGTACTTATTACATCAAATTGTATTGATTACAATATCTGTTTTGAAAAAATTATGGATAGGGAGAACTAAATGTGTACATTTTGTCATGGTTTTAAAAAAATTGACCATTTTATATTATCCTTGGTGTATTCAAGATACATGTACATGTACATGTACTGTATGTTTTATGAACTTGCAGCCAATGACAGATGGTTTCAATTTTTAAAACATGGTTTAACTTTAAACAAAGGAGAACATTTCATATTATCCTTGGTTTATTCAAGAAATGTTTTGTGAACAGTTGACCAAATTTCACACTGCCATCTTTACAATTTAGTGCCATTACATCATGATGGGAGAACAGAGGGAGGTGAGAGTACTAATGGTTCTGCACCTTCTTGAGTGGATGATTCATAGATGAGATGAGAAGATGGAGAATTTCAATCAATTTTCTTCTTGGCTCCATCTTGATCAAGCTCTAACCAGAAATTGCTCAGACATAAAGGATGCAGTGAGATGTCATAATAGATTGAATTTGGAGGAATCTCCTTATTCATCATCGCTCTCTCTTTCTCTCTCCTCTTTCCTCTTTATTTTGAAATGATGACTAATAATTGTTTCTAGCTTGCTTTCAATCATGATCTTTTCTGTTAAAATCCATCGACCATACATGTAAGTAGAATGATTGCTTTTTGCAATATACAACTTAATGGAACAGTTTTAAAGGGAGAGCAGTTGGACAACAACAAAAGTATGACGCACATGTTCATATAATATATACCTGATTATTTTCCTGTTTGTTTAAATGTGAATAAAGTGCACAGAAAAATGATTTTCTCATACACAGCTACATTTAGAATTAGATAAAGTAATTTGAATAACTTGCAAACAGACAATGGCATCCAAAAAGGAAATCTTCACTATTTATTATGAATGAATTCGACTTGTAACACAATGGTTTTGACTTTAACAATTGGGTGGTAAAACCAAAACACCTTGGGTACCTCAACACAAACACAGACACCACTGGAGGAAAGTTATTTTCAAAAGATCAAGGTACGCCATAGGGACTGGACCTAAGTTCATTGTTCCATGCACTATTGCCCTGGCCAACACCAATAAAACTGGTGTCAAAATTCACATCTGTCTGTCAACGGGCTGGAATGATAATGACGCGCACAGTTCAATCTGTGACTAGTTCTGCACAAGTTGTGATGTGTTTGGAGCCCCTGAGAAAATTGCATGGGCATCAGCATTCCCCGTTGGGAATAGGGTTAGCCTATAATCTAGGCGGAGTGCCGAGCTTTTTTCTTTGCTGCTAGACTAACCCTAAGCAGAACGTCTGATACGGCGAGACTACGAACCGTGAGTCGCGAAGCGGCTCACCGCCTATACTCACTGGTCTAGCTTTAGTCGTTGTTTTTTTTATTATCGACCTTGAATCCGTGGCAGTACGAAAAACTGCCACGGATTCAAGGTCGATAATAAAAAAACAACGACTAAAGCTAGACCAGTGAGTATAGGCGGTGCGCGGCTCACGGTTCGTAGTCTCGCCGTATCAGACGTTCTGCTTAAGGTTAGTCTAGCAGCAAAGAAAAAAGCTCGGCACTCCGCCTAGATTATAGGCTAGAATAGGGTGTGAAATTAGACTTGCAATAAAAATAGATTGAGTAGGCCTACATTTACACATAATCTACAAATATCTAGTTTAAATTTGTATATCACCTTTATGGAAGTTGCTGCAATATTTATGGACATTTATTTTAATAATCCTAATCAAATTCAACACTGAGAGCCAGCACAAATGATTTCAAGTGTACTATCCTTCAGAGAATGATCTCTCAAAATAGTCTGATCTTATTGGGTTATTGCAAAGTTCAATTTGCATCTCTCTCTCTCTCTCTCTCTCTCTCTCTCTCTCGCTCTCTCTTTACACTTCTTTCATTTCCGCAATTCTTAATTCATGTAAGACAATTCTCATTAGTTTAAACTATCTTGAGGAATAAATTTGTATTCCTGAGCCTTTTATTAACAAATAAATTTGGACAAATAATATCACTTCGTGTATCTGTTGTACATGAAAATATACAGAAAGGCCTTTATTGTACAGTATTGCTGTAGTAGTGGAAGCTTTTGTTTGTTTAAGCGTAACAATCCTTTTGTGTCAGAACTCAGAAGTCAAGTCAAGAATTTCCTGAATGAACTTTGTCATTTCCTTCTGGTTTGGTCAGCAATCTACAGTATATGTGTAAAAGTCATTAACGTAACGGCTCAATGTACTGTACATGTAAGACTTGCTTGGTAGGTCATAACCAACTTGCTAATGGCCTTCCAATTTACAAAAGTACAGTGCCGAAAGACTTTCAAGAATGATGAAATAAAAATGCTATTACAGTATTGGTTCAATTTATGTACAGTGCATATGGAAAAAATGTCATCCCTTTTTTTTCTTCAACTGTAGAATGACTGGTAAATGGTTAAATGGTAATGCATTAATTAAAAAATGCAACTAAATATTGAAGTTTCAATTGTCAATAACCTTTTTAAAATATCAATTTTGTATCAATGAATAATGAACACTCTGTCTGTAATATATTTTGATTAACAACATTATTTCAGAATAGATGTAAAATCCATTAATAATGGCATCCCCTGAGGCAATACAATAAACCTGGAAATGTAAGGCTGGCCTACTTTTACGGTGACATTTCATTTTTTGCCACATGACTGTGGCTGTTATTTGATTTCCATGACAACAGGGAATAATGCCATTAACCTTTCCACAAAAGAAAATATATCATCACAGCTGGGGGAAGAAAAAAAAAATCGCTGTCAGAACATTTGTTGAAAACATGAATAAAATCCAAGTGGGTGCTGCTCGATACATGGATAGATGTAGATTACAGATTATTTTTTAAACTGCGTGACATTTGAAATCAACAATAGTAATAACATGTCTTCTTGTATTAACAAATACTATTTATAATGTTTTTACGTTTGCATACCGGTAGTTGAATTTTTTTTTTTTTATCTTATTTTTTTCTTTTTTTTAATTAAAACACCTCATTAAAATTTAGAGGTTGAAAATGATTCAGCTAAAAAATGTTTTATCAGTTCAAAAGTGTTTGATGAAAAAAGAAAAATGATTTGTATTTAATAATACAGAATTTAACAGAAAGAAAACAAAACTTTTCTCTAAAGAAAATAAATAGGAAAAGAAATGTACATGTATGTACATGTACATGTATATTGAGGACCATCACCAACTAAAATCTCCAGCATATATTGTACATCAACCATGTATCATAATTTATATTAAAATTATTTATTTTTGCCATCAACATTGTACATTTATGAAATCAACCAGCAAAGCATCAGCACTATCGCTATAGGCATCATCACCATCCTCACCATCATTATCATAATTTCCAACATCAACATCTGTCATTCCCTTCACCAACATTAAAAGCATCATAAGTAATTGTGTCATCTAGATGCAGTTCTAGCACCATCATAGTTCATAATCATCAACCATATCAATCAGCAAACATGTAAACAACAAAAATCCTTTTTAAATGCCTCCATTTTTCCTACTCCATAGGCCTGTCCTCATCAGCTCAAGTTTGCCAAATAAACCGCTACTTTCAGACTCGGGATATTATCCCGAAGCTCAAAATTGCGTCCTCACCAGACCGATAAGCTCAACACAAAGTAGCTTGGACGGGCGCAAATTAGCCTGCTATTTCCCAGATAGCGGGATATTTTTGAAACAAGACCAACATTTCTCTGGATATTTTCTTGACCGAATATCCCACTAATTGCAACTGCGGGCTGATGAGGACGCAAATTAACTGGCTAATTTGCGATTGGGATAGTTAAAATAGCAGGTTATTTGGCAAACTCGAGCTAATGAGGACAGGCCTCATGACATACGCAAATTCCTAAGCAAAGATTCAATGGACACTTCCCCCCCCTGTTTAACATTCTGCTAAACAAATCACTCCCAAGCCATACAACACTCATCATCACTTACTTGATACCGCTTTTATCGGTTTTCCATGTCCCACGTTTACCGTCTGTCCTCTGTAATGAGTTGAGTATATCCATTCCTGCACAATCATGGAGATAAAATAAATTCCATTTAATACTGATGTCTACTTTGGCTGATGGAAGCACATGTGTGATGATGCATACGTTTCACAGTATTGAATATGCAATGAGTGATGATAATTATAATGGAAATACAATACATTCTTATGAGTTTGTAGATACCCTGCAAGATTTATACATGTCACAACTAGTAACTGAACCAACTAGAATGAGAGAAGGACAAACATCGAATGTTTTGGATCTTATTATTACTGACCAAGAAGACATGATTGAATCATTGGTTACCTCTTCTCCAATAGGCAAGAGCGACCATCTAGTACTTGAATTCAAAGTATTGGTGTCGAACATGTCTTGTAAAACCACCAACCTGGAACACTATGCATTCTTCAAGGGAGATTTTGAAGGAATGAGGAAATTCGTCTATGAAAATGAGGTGTTTGATATACATGTGACCCATACAGATGATGTGCTAAACTGTACTTGCAATGCTATTGTTGAACGGATCAATGAAGTAACAAATACTTTTGTGCCTAAATTCAAATCGAGAGCAAAGGATAGACCCTTATGGATGAATACTGCTGTTAGAAAAGTAATTTGTGACAAACATAAAGCCTGGAATCGTTTCCAGAAAACAAGAAGCCAACAAGACAGAGATAAGTTCAAGAAGATTAGGAACGAGGTCACCAGAATAGTTACTGATGCAAAGAAATCTTTCGAAAAGAAACTAACTTCAGATCTGAAAACGAATCCAAAATGCTTTTGGAAATATGTGAAAAGTAAAACAAAGACAAAATCTTCAATCGGGTCACTGGAGAAACCCGATGGTGGCTATGCAGAAACAGACACTGAAAAAGCTAATACCTTGAACAATTTTTTTGTCTCTGTATTTACGAGAGAAGATTTAGCCAATATTCCTAGATGTGATCCGATAATAAATATTACAACCCTGGACAACGTTGAATTTACAGAATCTGCTGTCAGAGAAGCAATCAAGAAGCTCAATCAGACCAAATCCCCAGGACCTGACAATGTACATAATCGTATTCTGAAGGAACTTGGGGAATATATTGTAAAACCTCTCACTGAATTGTTCAAATTGTCGATGTCGAAAGGTCAAGTCCCAGCACGTTGGAAGGAAGCCTATGTTACACCTATATACAAAAAGGGTGATAAGAGGAAACCAAGTAATTACCGTCCTGTGAGCTTAACCAGTACTTTGTGCAAGATGATGGAATCCTTCATCAGAGATGTGATAGTTGACCATATGGATAGACATGAACTGTACACAGACAATCAATTTGGTTTTAGGAAAGGCAGATCTTGCGTCACACAACTACTCGATGTATCTGAAGCTTGGTACAAGGAGCTTGATAGTGGAAGAAGTATTGATTGTATATATCTTGACTACAGTAAAGCATTCGACACTGTCCCACATCAAAGATTGCTACAGAAAATTGAGTCGTACGGTATCTCAGGTAATCTGTTGAACTGGATCGAGTCCTTTTTAAGTGGAAGATCTCAACAAGTGATGGTTAACAGAAAGACATCTACAGAATCCAACGTTCTGAGTGGCGTACCGCAGGGGAGTGTGTTAGGGCCCACCCTCTTCCTAATCTACGTGAATGACCTGCCTGACGTTATCCAGTCTAATGAATGTAAAGTTAAGCTCTTTGCAGATGATACCAAGCTGTACTCTTCAATTGCTAACATCGACGACGGAAAGACTCTTCAATCAGAACTAAACAACCTTCTTGTATGGTCTAGAACATGGCAACTCCCTTTCAACATTGAGAAATGCAAAGTCATCCACTATGGAAGAAGAAATCCCTTGTGTGACTACACTATGAACGATGTGAACGAGCCATTACCTGCAGTTCAACATGAAAAAGATCTGGGAGTAATATTTGATGCTAAAATGTCCTTTTCAAATCACATTGACACTGCTTGCAATGCTGCAAACCGGAAACTAGGAATCATCAAGCGAACTTTTTCAACTATGGACAACAAGGGACTCACACAGTTATACAAGTCAATTGTGAGACCGGCACTAGAATATTGCTCTCCCGTGTGGCACCCTTATAAGAAGAAACATATTCTCAAAGTGGAAAAAGTTCAACGTCGTGCAACTAAACTCCTTCAACCTCTCAGAAGTCTGCAGTACAATTTACGGCTAGAGCAACTAAATTTGCCTTCATTATCATACAGACGTCATAGAAGCGACATGCTACAGGTCTATAAGATAATGCATGGAATCGACGACCTCCAGTCAACTAATTTCTTTCATCGTACCACTGTCACAGTAACAAGAGGTCACCAGTTCAAACTACAAAAGAAACATGTAAAATCTAAATTGAGGCAGAGCTCTTTTTCACAGAGAGTAGTAAACGAATGGAATGGTCTCCCATCATATGTAGCAGAAAGTCCATCACTCAATTCTTTCAAATCAAATCTTGACAAGTACTGGTCATTGAAGAAGGACAAGTTTAATCCTGATGAACTATTCAACTGTCCATGTTCATCCGTAACTGCACAACGCCAAATTCAACAGTAACCCACTAACGGACACCGAGGGGCAAATAAGTTTTGTATAACTTTATGCCTACTTCCAAGGTATGATATCCAAGGTATGATACATGTACAGTGTACTTTATTTGGGGGCATACATGAACACTGTTACCCATAAAGTTGGAAAATAATTTTTTCCTGTAATGTTTGTTTCAACTTTTCATAAAATCATTGTTTAATCACAAATTATATATCTCGTGTTTTTTAAAGTTTTTTTTTAATACATGCATTACATGTATGTACTAACAATACCTGTAGTTTCTTATGTTTGTAAGTGCAGATACGGTAGATCAACTTTGAATTCAGTTATAATATCACTGATAATAGACATTCCACAAAGAAGGTGAAAACGTCTGACAGAGATATCTTTAAACTTTGAATTTTAAATCATCCTTTCATAAGCACTGGACAAGCACTATCAATACAGTTGGTGATTGAAAGGATAGATATAGCAGTCTCCATATGATGAATAACTCAAAGCACACTGCTAATCTGAATATATTATTTTTCAAAAACATACTTGGCTGAAAAATTGTCTTTTTAATTAGTGATTTTTATCTGCAGAGGTCACCATTGAACAAGTGCCAATGTTAAATAGAAGTTCTATAAAGAATTACCATCTAATGTCATTTACAGAATCACAAAACATAATCTACAGCAGGGGAGAAGGGCATGTACAGAGCAAAGGACATATAGAATATAAGGTATTGAACTGGAGAGAAAGGGGGAGGGAGAGAGAGGGAGGGACGGAGAGGGAGGGAGAGGGAGAGAGAGAGAGAGAAAGAGAGAAAGAGAGAGAGAGAGAGGGAGAATGAGTAAAAGCAAGTATGGAGAAGAAGGCAGAAAAATAGGACATATTACAAAAAGGGCAAAATATGAGTGAAGAGAGATAGATAGATATTAAAAAACCAAAATAGACAGAAAGAGAGATATTGAATAATGCATCATACATACATGTACATGTACCGGTACATGTACAGTAGTAGAAGATATGAGATTTATGAAATATATAACACAAAATCAGAGGGTGGAGTGGGGTATTACACGATTAAAACATTGACCTAGAAATATTGCATTAGGGAGTGACATAATAGATTGCATTATTCATTGACAGATAACAACAGCAGATAAGCTGAACTTTGCTTCTATAGCAGTATGGATGGTTATCTCATTTCACGGCCCAGATTAAGAGAGAATTTCAATGAATTTGACAGATGTTACAGAAAAGTAAACAAGGGAAGGACTAGAAATCAAACACGACAATCACTTGCCTCACCTATTTTGATGGCATTATATTATTCATGGCTAAACTATTACAATTATTAAATAAACAGTACAGAAGTTGAATCAATCAGCGGATATAGGCTATTTTTAATCTAAAGAACTATGTTTCAAACTTTCATGCACTAGTACCTTTTTGGACACAAATTTAATCAGTGGTAGCCCAGATATGGTTGCTTTGCAAAGAGTTTTATTTTTTGCTTCAATATGCACAACTGTGAGTGTATTGAGGAGAGGTATTTGATGTTTCAGTGCATAGTAATATTGCATGAACCCATATGGCAAGTATAACAAGAAACATATTGAGATACTTACTCAGGGCTGTCGTTTAAAGCCGGTAACCGGTAAAACTTGCCGCCTATTCACTCGTTTCTTACCGGCTATAATTCCTATAATAAACCTTGCAAAAATCACAGAAAGTAGATCTAATTCAATGCTAATCCAAAATTTCCTTAATTTCGTCCAAGATATCCTTAATTTTGTCCAAGATATAATTAGTGCCGCACATACACGGCCGCAGTCGACGAAATCCCTTACGATCACGAACGCGACGTCGTCCGTACTTACCTAGACCTATCTATCTAACGTTACATCGCAGTTCTCCCCCCAGGCCCACAGCGCGGCGGCCAAGCCCGCCCGTCCCTACCCCATTGCGATCCCGATGTGCACGCGAGAAGACGATGCACTGCACAAAATATATACACACTGATCATAACAAAACTGAAGCTAGCTCGCTGTAACCAAACTATCCGTTGCCGATTTGATATTTGAAGATCACGGAAACCGGGGCCTATACACGTGCGTGCAATGTCTAGAGACAACGTACTTTAGATTCTGAGATGCGCAAATCGGCAACAGAGTTTTGAACTCGGCTGAGTTTAGGCCGGCCACGGCCGTCCCCGGCGGACCCCCGCAGCTAGCTAAAAAAAAAATCAAAATCTAGCCTCTGCTGCCCATTATTTAAATACTGTACATGTATTCAACAAATCATGGTGTAGAAAGATTGAGTATGGTGCATCATCTCAGTTTAATTAAAAATTACAAAGTAATGGTACAAAGTGATAAATAATTATCAACTTAATAACTTTTCTTATGAGTTATGATTGTTCATGTAATATTAAACATGAACAATATGTGTGTTTATTACAATATATGTGTAATACAAGGTAGGAAAGATAACTACAAATTTTCTTCTTAGGTATGCACCAGATTGCACGATTTCAAGTGGAAAATCCCAAAAGGTCCCTACCGTGGGAGGGGGGACACCCCCCTCCCACACCCTCCCCCCCCCCCCCTCGGTCGCTTTGCTCCCTCGCAGTGATGGTACCTCCTATAAAATTCAAATTACCTCCTTCAAAAATAATTAACAAGACCCCTGCTTACTTGTTTGGTGCCTCAAATAATCTTCATGCAATGCAACAGTATCAAACAAATACAATTGCAAATTAGTACCGGTACCTCAATAAATAGAGGTACAGTAAAACTAGAAATTTGTGTGCATTCCACTTTTGCAAATTTCACAAGTGATTTATGTTTGTAAAATGTTAAAGCCGCAAATCACAAGAATAGACTGACAGATCACATATTAATCTGACAGAACACAGAATTGGGAAAATAGTAATATTTATCGAAGTGAAAATGTGAATTATTTACAATATCAGAAATTGCAAACAAATAAACATTTCACTTATAAAATTAAATTGAAATTCAATCTACATGTAACTCTTCCAGTTAGCAAATTTGCAAGATTGCAAAATTTGTAAAGTTTCACGGTTGGAATAGATGACTCACCTATCCTTCTCTCCTGGTTCTTGTCGACTAGTAACTGATGAATACGCTCCTTTAATCTATTGACTTCTCTTTCCTTCTTCTTCAGGTCATGCTTGAATTGTACATCTCTGTGTTTCAAGATACCTTCTAGTTTCCTCATCTGTCAAAATAAATGGCATCAATATATAAATAACAAATTATGGTAATTAACATTGCATTTACAAAACATTTTTTTTCACAGTGAAAGCTACATGTACATGTACTCAGTAGTGTGTTCAAATCCTAAGTTCCTGTCAGTAAGACATTTTTTGTTGTTAATTCATTATTCATACACATAATCAATCAATCTTTGATACATCAATTAGCAAATAAAATCATTGGAGAACAACAGTTGCATGACACAGGATCTGGCAACATTTTCTTCACGTCAAATTTGTGCATTAACCAAATTTAAAAAGTCAACAAAGTACAAAACATAACTCTAACCCTAAACCTAATCTAAAACGCAATTGTAACCCTAAACCTATAACTACACAGAATAAAGCCTTGAGTAATTGTCACCAGAGCATATAGTGTTGGAGCATCTTGAAAAGAACATCTTTTACATGCATTTCAGGTATTAAAGTTACATTATGAAATATAATCCTACGATGCTCAAAAAGTACATGCACCTACAAATCACTGCGTGTTTTATCAGAACGTTAAATAATCAGAGCATGATAAATTGGCTAACATTACAGTCATTGAATAACCTTTTGTACATGTACATGCTTTCACAGTGTTAATGGCTATAATTGGTTCAGTAAAGTGTAAGATGTACCCCCTGGAAACATATCACAAAAGCCATACAATGTGTGAACAAATGGTGTGGATATCACTAAATTGGTTAATTAATGACAAATTAATAGTAAGATTAAACGAGAACTTACCGTTTGAAGTTTGATCTTTATTTTATGAATATTTAGGAGGAAGTTATTACATGAGATCCCGTCGCGCATGCGCAGTCAATATTCAAAGCTACAAATGTGGTTACTCTCAGTAGTAAGGAACAGGAACTTACACTTAAGTTTGAAGTTTGGGTGGGTGAGGAGGGCATGTAATAACTTCCTCCTAAATATTCATAAAATAAAGATCAAACTTCAAACGGTAAGTTCTCGTTTAATCTTACTATTTTATTTCATATTTCGTCGTTCGAAATTACATGAGATTTTGAAGCATAGTAGCCACATTTGGAACAACCAACATGTATGGAAAGTGAACACTGATTATGCAGATTGAATTGGATGCTTCTAACCAATGACTCACCATATTTGACAGTTATTGAAGTCTGTTCATACATGTGGCAAAACATTTCACATACAAGACGTCCATATATAAGACGTCATAATGTTGCAAAAACATTGTTCGTTTCTGTATCTAGCTTATTCTAGCCATCTGGTTTCTTAATCCCAGTTCTATTAATTAGACAGCTGGTCTCTTAATGCCAGTTCTATTGAGAAGCCTCATGATGCAGTTCTTAAAGCAGTGTGCTATCTTGTAAGACTGCCTGGGTAAAGTTTCTCTTGTTTTCAAAAGGTTTCCTGTAGAACTTCCTGAACGTTTTCTCTGAAGACCATCCTGCTCGGGCTAGGATCTGGTCCATTGGAAGTGCTGCCTTGGCAGCTGCTGAAGTTGATGCTGCCCGCGTTGAATGAGCCTTATAAACGTTTGTATCCACACCTGCTCTTTGCAAGCAGGTCTTGATCCAGCGAGATAAGGTTTGAGTTGTTACTCTATTATGAGGTCTGGTGTAACTTACAAAGAACGAGTTCTCATTCCCACGAAGTAGTCCTGTGCGCTGGACATAATGTTTCACATATTTTACGATACACAATCTTCTATCAGGAGGATATGCTTCCAATTTAAACTTAAAATTGGTATTTCCTGGTTTGCTTTGCTTCAAGTGTTCATCCAAATGAAAAACCACAAAGCCCCCTTTTAGGGTCATCTTGTTAGTCTTCAATATATGCAAGGTTTGCACTCTCTGTGCCGATACAAGAGCCATTAGCATACATACTTTGAGTGTTAAATCTCTGAGGTTTAAGGAGTTTACTGGAGACAATTTTCTTAGAAAATTGAGGACTGGACTAATATTCCATATTTCTGTATATCTAGGTAAGACAGGTCTGAGTTGAAAAACACCTCTCATCAGTCTGGTTATAAGTGGGTGAGTACTCATTGTCTGATTACTGTCAACGAGAATCAGAAAAGTGGATAAAGCGCTACGAGCTGTATTGATCGCACTGTAGCTAAGGTTCCTGTCATGAAATAAACTACTAAGGAATTCTAGTACCGTTTCCACCTCGGCTTGGAGGTAACTCGTATTCCTGCTGTGGCAAAATCTTCGCCACTGTGTGATGTAAACTTGGTACTGCTTGCAGGTTGATGCTCTCCATGAAGCTGTAATGATATCCACTGTTCGTCTGCTTAGTCCCCGATTCTCAAAGTGTTGCCGCATAACCTGCAACATAGGAGGTCAATATTAGCATTAAGAGGGTGGGTGGTGTTTAACACAGGAAGGAGTAGCAAATCTTCTTGCCTCTGGATAAACAATGGCTCTCCTTCCATCATGCTAACCAACTGAGGGAACCACGCCTGAGTGGGCCAATTAGGGACCAGAAGTAACCCTCTAGCTTTATCCTCTCTGATTTTTTGCAAGCATTTGGGGATCATACAGAACGGTGGGAATGCATAGAATGCAAAAGGTTTCCAATCTAGCGTAAATGCGTCAACTGCAAAAGCCCCAGGGTCTGGGTGCCAAGTGACATATTTCTCTACTTGAGCATTTAGTCTTGAGGCGAACAGGTCTATTTCTGGTACACCAAAGTGGGAAACTATTCTATCGAACACTTGTCTGTTTAGTTTCCATTCTGTTCGATCATTAAATTTCCTGGATCTTTCATCTGCTATAGTATTGAGCCGACCAGGTACATGGGCTGCAGAGACCCAAATATTTCGAGAAATGCACCACTGCCAAATATCTCTTGACATCTTGTCACACATTGTGGACTTGCAACCTCCCATGTGATTTAAATAAGCCACTGCAGTGGTATTATCTATTCTTACCATCACATGAACGTTACGCTTATTCATGCAAAAGGATTTTATCCCCAACCCAGCGGCTAGGGTTTCCAGGTAATTTATTTCATTGTTTCTTGCCCTTTCTGCCTCAAATTCATTCCATCGACCCCCTGTTTGCTTCTGGAGGTCAGTAGCTCCCCATCCAAGGCCACTGGCATCTGTGTGCAATTCTAAGTCAGGTTTTTTCCTAACAATTGGGGAGGAGGCCATAGAAACATTGTTTATCCACCACTTTAACTCCTCTTTTGCCTCAAGGGACAACTTCATCTTTCTGTCAAAATGACCCCTGTTTTGTCTGAGGGCTGCAATTTTGTCCCTTTCCATTGATCTATAGTATAAGGGGCCATACTCAACCGCAGGGAAAGTTGCTATGACCTTCCCAATCACTCGTGCTACCATTCGTATTGATGGGAGGTACGTGCCCATTAATTCACGGCATGAATCTTTCACTTCTTGTGCCTTTGTTTGAGGCAATTTAACAATCATACTCTCAGTGTTAAGAATGAAGCCAAGAAAGGTTAGTTCACGTGTTGGGATGAGCACTGATTTTTTAGTGTGAATGAGGAATCCTAATTCTGAGAGGATCTTGGTTGTTGCACTCACACTCTCTTTAAGCTTTTCTTTTGTCTCACCAATGATTATGGTGTCGTCCAAATATCCTATGACTGTATGACCTGCTTTTCGCAGTTCGGCAAAGACTGGCTTCAGCAATTTTGTGAACAGTCTGGGGGCTGTGCTGAGCCCATTAGGTAAGGCTGCAAATTGCCAGCGCTCACCCTGCCACATGAACCTCAAGTATTTTCTACTATTTGGGTCTACTGGAATGGAGTAATAAGCATCTTGGAGGTCGATTGATGCAAGATAACAGTGCGGAGAAATCAAGTGCTTGGCAGTGTGGATGTTATCCATCTTAAAGTGTTGTACGTTCAGACTTTGATTAAGCTCTGATAAGTCTAAAATCATACGAGTACCCCCATCTTTCTTGGGTCTCGTGAAGATGTTTGAGAGGAATTCTCCCTCTTCAAATGAGCAAGGTTCTATTACGTTTTTTGCTTGTAGAGCCAAGATTTCTTTAGTAATCTGATTTATTTCTAAAGGGCTCTTTTTGTAACCATAGAGGGGCTTATTTCTTGAGGGAACCCCTTTCGAATAATCAAATTCGATCTCATAGCCTCGCACTGCTGATAGCAGAAATAGATCTGACGTTAAATCACGCCATCTACGATAGAAATATATCAATCGACCTCCAACAGGCACATTTGAGATGCATTCTTGTTGTAATGTACATGAAGTAGAAGGAGCATTAATCTTAACATTCTCAAAATATTTGTATGTGCTACTTACCTCTTTGGGTAATGGTGTAGCTATTTCCTCCTTGCGGCCTGTGGCCGCTGGAAGGATTGGGTTTGTTTCCCCATGCTCATCGTCTGGGTGTGAGGCGGAGCTCTGTAAGGTCTGCCTCGTTGGGTTCGCTGGCCTAAAAAAGGCCTGTTGTAGTTCCCACTTGCGGGCCTGCTACTTGTAAAAGTTTGTGATGTGCCGGTGGCACGGTTCCATCCTTGTCTGCGGTATTGAAAAGTGCTGGACGCTTGCGTCCTGTACGGATGGTACTGGGGGCGGGGTGTACGTTGTCCACGCACCACGCCAGATGCAGCTTTTTGTTGTTCTGTAAGATCTTTGACTCTCTTTGTTAAGTCATCGCCAAATAAGTACTGACTCACTGGTGTGGCAGGTTTGCATAGATGTGAGTACTTGGCATTTAAGTCTGGCTTAATCTGATCTTTGCGTAAGCAGTTGATTTCAAAGTTTGTGTTACACAGCAATGCCAATGCATCCTGTTGTGTCTCTGATAGGCTATCGGGGGACAGAGTTTGAATAAAAGCTGTGAGTCCCCTTGTCAAGGGCTTTAGGATTCTTTGCAGTTTCAAATCACGGCTTCTTGTTTGCGAGGATAGGTTTTCCCATATTGCTGCATTCACTTTGGGGCAACACAGTGGAGTACAATTGCTTGGAGGAGGGTATTTCCCTCCAGCTTCCTCCAACACATTTTCCTCTAGCTGGTTGGACATGAGGTACATGGCAGACTTTGCTAAATCATTGTGGATCGCGCCACCTACCCCAGTGGGGATAGCAAATTTCTGAGCCAGGGCAGGAACTTTGTCCATATTCTCCTGGTCTAAACCTGGTGCAACAGTTTCGTTGACATCACCCTCATCCATGCTGCCAATGTCATATGAATTAGGGCATTGGCCCATGTTTCCAGTGTCAATATGCTCAAAATCATCATCATGTTCAACTTCAAGAAATCTCACGTTCGCCGCAGCTGTACATGCTGTCGGCGGTGAATCCCCGGTGGGGCGAGTTGCAGATTGACAAGGCAAAAAATCCACCATTCTCTCCATTAAGGATTCCAATTTGTCAAGTCTTCCTCGTAAATCCGTGAAGTCCTCCTTTTCTTCAGGCTTTTTGCCCTTCTTTTTAGGCCCAGAGTTCTTAGACTCATTCGGGGCAGGCTTTGCCAAGACACTTTTGCGTTTCGTATCGGAGGATTTCACTGCCGCTGAGCGCTTTGGCTCAGGCTTCGTAGAGGTGCCCGCGGCGGTTTCGCCCGGGGAAGTTCCGGCTTTAGCCGTGCTCAGCGTTCCGCTGGTTTTCTGCTTGGTGCTGCCGTTGCTGCTTGACGGAGACGCCATCGTGTCCGTGGAAATCGGAGCAAAACTTCGATATATGATATAAAAACAGCACAGATTCTCAAAAGTCTTCAAAAAACATGAAAAAGGAGAGTTTCTCTCCCTAATGTTGTATTTTTTCGAAACCGCTGGTCCGAAAAAACGCCGAAAAATAGGTATTTTGACTGCTGAGGGAAAGTTACTTTCCCGGTAAAAAATTCAATTGCGCGGCGAATTGACTGCGCATGCGCGACGGGATCTCATGTAATTTCGAACGACGAAATATGAAATAAAATCGTAATTCTGTAAATAATTGCTTCCTTCATTTCAACATTACACATGACATACTCTACAGTATTTTCACCACCCCAAAAAATCTGAAAAAACTTTCCCCACCACAAATGGAATCTACTATAACAAGAGTACCGTAAATTGGATTTCTACGCTTCCCACTTTCCAGGCTTTAGAGAAATTTAATACCATAGCAAATACTTATACAGTATACATGTGTACATTTCTAAATATATTTTGCAGTAGAGTACATGTACCTGTACAGTGGAGATCATATCTAACATTGTACAATAACAAACAGTTTTCATAATAATCACTGTATTTATAATGCAGAAATTTCTGAACATTTCACATGCAGTACAAGACAGTGAAAGATGGACAAAGGGAACATTGGATATCCCATACTGTAACCAAGGGGTTAACCAGACTACCCTTCCCTTGTGGTCAACCCCTGGTGTGGTGGGACTGAGTCACTCACAGCTGACGGCCGTCTAACAGGTTTCAAACAGTGGGAGGGGGTGAGGAACGGGAGACACTCACAGATCACAGGAAGTCGGATGCTAATGTTGCAGAACTGCCATGCAGCTTTTCTGCACTGCTCGCTACATTGCATGCTAACCTTGGTGTATTGACAAGCAAGGGGAAGGGCTATCCCCATGTATATTAGTCTTTGTTTAATTTATCTCATACATACACAGAGCTGCCAACCTTGTGCGACCAAAAAAAATAATCATGATGGCAAAAAAAAGGAATTCATTAAAACGAAACTTACAACCACGCGCGACACACTTCCAATGCAGAATTGTCCATTCCTTATGCTGTTTTTTTTCCATACAAGCAGGTTTAAACAAAATAATTAAACAGAGTAATTCCGGCAAAAAACGGAATGGTTGGCAGCTCTGCATATGTAGCATGAAAAGTTGATTTAATTTTTGATTTATTGAGCTAAACTATAGAATGGGAAAAAACAAGATGTCACATGAGGAAAGTTAAACAGCTCATGGTATTGTTAGGTATTCAAAAACAGATTCTAACATTTATTCATTATCTTCCTCTCTACTTGGAATGATTCGTCTTCTGTCTCTCTGTTTGTTTGTTAGTCTGTCTGTCTGTCTGTCTGTCTGTCTGTCTACCTGCCCGTCTTCTTCTCATTTAATATGCTCAAAGCTCTTATCAAATCTCTAAACGTTCTCAATCTGCCTCTATGACATTTTGTCTCACAACGGCTATACAAGTCTGTTTGTCATTCTGTCTGTCTCACTTTCTAATTCTCTCAATAGCACTTTCTCTTTCTTGACAATCTTTCTCTCACATCAAGCCTTTACGCTTTTCTCATATTCTGTATTCCCCAATTCACCACTTTTATTCACTTTCTCCTTAGCCTCTTTGATAAAAATTTCTAAAGCTGTCAGACAACGGCATGAGCTTTTCAATGTTATTCTCTGCGGCTTCGCTATGAATGCAACACCAATTGCAAACTAAACATGACTGTGCACGAATGTCTCATACTGTAGTCTGCTCACACTATATGAAATTCATATGAAATTCACACACAGGTGTGCACTGTTCACACAAGAAAAAAGCACTGTACAGAGAAACATCATTAATACGAAGGTTAGTTCTAAAGAGGACAGCTGATAAATGTTCAGCCCAATCAACATCAACATCAACATCAAAAGTATACGGAAGAAAAGGCAGTCCTGTTCGTCTTCCGGTCGCTTCTTCTTTATGGTTGTGATTAAGAGACAAAAACATGAGTGGACCCTGATTCTTCAGCAAATCTTCATTCAAGACATTCATTCGTTTTGATTTTGAACATGCACTGTATATGACGTCTCATTATACGTTTTATTATACACCATTCAGACAAGACACAAATTAAACAATGAAATCTTCCAGTCTGAACAGAGGATTATATGGATGTCTCACCTCATCTTTCTGGCTCTTGAGCTTGACTTGGGAGCTCTTGAGTTGTAACGTCAGCTGCCTTTCTCTCTCCCCCTGAGATACATTATCTCTCTGGGTCTGCTCGTTCTGTTCTTTTAATCGTGTGTGGTTGGTCTGAAGGTGTTCCAAGTCACTACTGGTTCTCATTTGCCTGCAAAGAAGTCAAAGAGCATGAATTATGATGCAAAGTTGGGCTCTAGAAGTATTACTTACTGAAATTGAATAGGGAATTTATTATTTGTAATTCAGGCGATATTCATTATCTGCTCTTTGATCACTGTGTCATCTCAAATGGCACATTTTTACATAAATGTATCAAATTTGATTAATGACATAAAACACAAAGAAATAAAGTGCACATGAGATTTCTAACTCATAGTCATAGTTCATCAATTGAATATGAAGCCAAAGATCTACAGTCGTAGATGAATTTTAAGCTGAGATTTAAAGACAAACTCTCCCTCTTGAGTACATTCACATTTTCTGAGTTACAAAACTAAATCAGCACTTTGAGTAGTCATTCTTATCCAGCCATTACTAAAAGAGGCATTTCGTATGTTACCAAATATAAGTCACTTCCATTTGAACTTACTTGGTTTCTAAGTCTTCATGCTTCTTCATACTTCTTTGATGTCTCTGTATAAGTTCATAGGCACAGTTTACAAGCTGGACAAGATCAAACTGCTCTGGTTTGCCTCTATCCTTGCTAGCAGTCGAAGGCTTGATGAAGAGTGGAGGGAAGCCCAAAGCTGTTAGTTCCTGAAAATTAAAAATTAAATGATGATTTAAAACAAAATTGCAAGAAACATAACTTTTGTAACATTTTTTTTCGTTTCTCAAGTAAATAATACTGTACAAATATGAAATACCCTGATATGAGGTACTTGACTCAACCTCTTTAGTTGCTCTTTTTAATGTTGGTTTTCCCATTACCTCCCCCCCCCCCCCCCCCACAAACCCCCCTCTCTCTCTCTATCTCTCTCTCTCTCCTAAATACATCAATGAATACAATGATATCTTTTCTCAGTATTCTGTTGTCTACATGTACTTTTGTCTCTGTCTCTTTCTCTTTCATTCTCATGTGATCTCTATAGAACCTTGAGTGTTTTCTCTTTTGAAAGTGGCAAATACTAGGTTATAAATGGGCTAGTAGACTCAAAACTACTGTGTACTGTGTTAGAACGCTATCAACGATGATGGCATTCATCAGCATTCTTTAACTAGTGTTAGTATTTTGCTAAAGTGTCTCTATGGGTTATCAAGTATCATTTACATGTAACTGATACTACAGTGTACAAGCTGGTTACATTTTATGATGATACATGATACAGTTCCAACAAGGGCCTACCTAAACAAGGCACAGGTGCACAACTATATCAAATTGCATTTATTATGTAGTTCAAGTGCAAGTATGCAAATCTGTAGTGTATAATCAGCTGATGCTGCAAAGATTTTGATCTAGATAGCTGCTGCTTTTAGTCAGTTAAATTAATGTATCTATTTCTTCATTGAAAATCTGACTCATCATATCAACATCACATGCCATCATAAAACTTATGAAATCAAACATGTTTTAGCGATTAACATTCATATTACAGCTGTAAACACACAAACTACTCCTTACATTATTGTGCAATTTGATTATTAATCATTAACAAACGATATATTAAAAGTGTGTGTCTTGTTTAGTTACTACATGAACAAACATGTACAGTACCATATTGTAGATTGAATAAGTAAAAGTCAGCTGATGAATTTCTAATCAGTATATTCTATAAAATGGGGTGTAATTCAAACTTTGAACATTAGAACTTTTCATCCATTTTTATGAACTGTTATGAGGAACAATAAAGGTTAAATACATTCAAATAAAAACAGTCCCATCATCCAGAAAGTTACCTTAATTATACAATGCCCTGGAGACACTTAAAACTAAGTTAATCAAACATTAAACACTATATAAAAGGGTGAGTAAATACAAAGTCCTTTAAATCAAACATTGTCCCCACCTATGTTATTAAAGCTTGAGAGTCAACATAGCGTGAATGAGACAAGGACTAGCTAGCCACTAGCATCTTTTTCACATCACATTGTTAGAGCTGAAATCTTAGGATATTACAAGGAGACAGACTTATATACATGATCAGCTTTAGGTCTATATCCTTTGTGATGAGAGCTTTGGATTTGTTTTGTCTGGCATTGTGCACTCTCATTGGATAAGATACATGATGGTGGGTAGAATCATGGACCTACTGGCATAAAGAATGTTATAAGACTAGAACTGAGTGAATGGTGAAAAAAATGAAGCCCTTTTATGTACAGATGTATGCCTATGATTCATCACAATTAAAGGAACATCTGTATCATATATATTTTAGATAACAATTATCAAAATAGAAAAATAAAACCAAAGAAGACCAACTTAAGTCACCAAATTTATTACTAGGACATACATGTATATTTGACAAAAACATGAAAATGATTGCACAGGTAATGTACAGATACATGTACTGTACATGTGTACATTCATCTGTTTTGAGCCAAAATGGTGTTCAGTCATATCATTACACAGAGTTAATGTACATGTAACACTAACCCCCTTCTGGCTCAAATCAAATGCATGTTTATCTGATCGAATATGCCGATTGCAAAAAAGTATAACATATTCTTTTATTTGAAAAAAAAAACATTAAAAAAGACTCTTCTTACCTGGTCTAGGTAGCTGACACACTGATCGATATTATCTTTGGTGCAGAAGGAAGGGCCCCCTCCAGAGCCCTCCCCATTGGAAGGCCTTTGGGGTGATGGGGTGTAGCCATGGGGATTCCTGGGACTAGTCGGATGGTAGTGATAGGACTGTGTGGTGTACTTTGATATAAACTCATCGTGATCAAAGGATAACCTCCTGAAGAAAAAAAAAGGAGAAGAGATATTAGAGATCTTGGATAAATCATTTCTTATCATGAGGTGAAAAAACCACAAACAAAAAGTCAAGAATAAATTGAGAGAAAGAATGAATACTGTTTACACAAGTTTTTGCAACTATCAATTAATTTCTATACATAACTTTACAATGATTATAAATGTAGAAACAATAAGAGCAGCCATTGTTGCAAAACAAGTCCTAGAAATTGTACTTGATGGGTCCACTATCAAATTGAATAACATTAGTACCGTAATTAACGTTGTATTAACCGCACTTTTTTGCCGCCGAAAAAAAGTCGGGGGTGCGTCTTATACACAGGTACAATTTTTTTTTTTTTTTTTTAAAGTTTCGATTTATGCTCCTTCACCTGGCGGTATGCCTGGCAATGTCTCCCAGCTCAGTAATAGGTGTGTTGACTCACAACTCGGAAACTAGAACAACACTCAAATTTGTCTGTCATCTTGGTTTGAAAGTAATCTTTCTGATAGATCTCAATATGTACATGTAGTTTATAATAATAATTCCTCCAATTTTTCTTCTATTACACAAGACGTACCACAAGGTTCTATCCTACATGTACATGTACATGTAGGTCCTCTATTGTTTTTTAATTTACATGTACATTGATGATCTTACACATTCAACTGCACCTCGCAGTTGAATGAAAGGCCTTCCCGCATGGGTTTTTTAACACGGACCTGGCTTGCTACCGACAGAGTCGGCAATTTTTTTTTTTTTTTTGGGGGGGGGGGGGGGGCCGAAAAAGAGCGGTGCGGTTAATAGACGAGGGCGGTTTATTCATATAATGTATGTAGATTTAGGTTTCATTATTTATCATACATTGTGGAACTTTAAAGTGCACTGATAGCTTCAAGGAATTTGAAAATACACACTACAGTAGGACATACATTGTCTGTATTAAAGTCATGAATCAGTGACTACACAACAGTGGTTTCACATCCTTTTCATGTCATATTAAAATTCCTGCCTCTTAGCTAGAAACTGAACAAAATGATTTCATAGTTTTTGTAAAACAAGTGGTATTCCTTCCTCTTTCCTTTACGTCACAAAAATATTCATATCTTTATGGGTTCATTCTAGATTTAACTTCTTGTTTTCTTTTTTTTACAAAGTCTGCACACAAACATTGCTTGCAGCACTGGTGGTTTCCTGTGGTCATAGTCTGTCAGTTATTAGTCATTATTTAAAGCATTACTTTACTGTACATCAATTCATGCACAATGTACTAGTGTACTGTAAGTTTGTATCTCTGCTACTGAGTAGACCTACACATGTACAATGTACATGAACTTGTACATGTAGGTACAATGTAGTGTCCTACACAGAAGTTTGTCCTTAGTCTAAATCTGAATGCTGTACAGTTATGACAATAAAAAAGAGGCACACGCTCTAAAACGGATTACCTCATCTAGAAAATCACTATTGATTTTTTGTGTCAGGACAGGTACAAGGTCAAGTGCTTGACATTTGAAGCAGGGAAGTGGTGATTAATCATTACACAGCTTAAATAGCTTCATATACTTTTATACTCGTTCAACTTTAGTTTCAAGTTGGGGAGTTGGGCCCCCCAAAAATAAAATATAAATCCTATCATACTTTATGTACCTTTAAACACAAACAATTTTTATTTTCCTTTCTGGTGGGGGGGGGGGGGGGGGGGGGAGGGGGAGAGGGGGGGAGGGGGGGAGAAGCTTGTATTTGCTTCATTTTACTTCTTTGTTCGACTGTTTGGTGTTTTAAGTTTGTTTTAATTTGTTTATTTATATATATATATTTTTTTACATTCATTCTATTTTTTTTAATTATTATTATTTATTATTATTTTTATTATTATTATTATTATTAAAGGTGAAGACCAGTATTGGAAACGGCCCAATTTCAAAAAATGAAATGGAAGCTCTTATTACCAATCATGTGAAGAATATGTTTTGAATAATACATGATAAAAATATTGACGGGAAACCGCCTACTAATTGATATATTTGGTAAATTAGTGTATCTCTTGCCTGTTGAGAGATACAAATGCACGTGTCGCGCACGTCTGTGTAGTCCCATATACATCTTTATGTGTACAGTGATTCTAACTGCATGAAGACTTGGCCAAATTTCTTATCATTTTGATGATTCCAGAACCTTGCAGTACATCTATGCTAGATGATCAACCTTTTCTGATCGATTTCACAATGTTTCTTTCACAATGCAATCGCATGACCATAACTGGTCTTTAGCTTTAATATATATATATATTTTTTTTTTTTTGGGGGGGGGGGGATAGACAGTTTTTTTGTACATATACTATCTGGTATGGTCCTCATACAAGTACAAACATGCATACTGTATATTCTCTACCTGCGCAAGAATGGCAATTTAAGATTTGATAAACAATAATAAATCTGAAGTTCTGAACCCTTCTCAACTTCTGTGCCGCAGGTAGCAAATCCTGCTCTATAATTTGAATCCTATGCACTAAATTTCTCTTCTTATAGCTGCAGTTACAGTTACATGTGCACATAACATCTTGGGAGTTTACACTGTATGCATTTAAAATGCCCAATAACTGGGCTCGTTCAGTAATCTAATTCTTTTCACTAAGGTTAGAAACGACTATTTGTTTTGTGACCTTTAGCTTCCCTTGCTTTGAGATCAAAGCGAAAACTAATTCACTGATCAAATTGGAAGGACTGTGTGCCACAATCAGCACATTTAAGTAGATTAAATACTGTATACTGTACAAGTATGTATAAATCTTTAAGTACTGCAAGCTTATTACCTAGATGACCTTTATTGACTTGTCTGATCTTCATTATAAATTTGAAAGCCTGTATGTGCAAAGAACATTCTTAAGGCAAAGCATGCATTCATATTCAAATGTATTTCTATGAATAGCATATTATGACTCTGGTGAAAGGAATCAACATACACGTATTGCACTACTTGAGTACATTTTATTTTCACAAACACCTTGTTGCCTGTCCGTACCTGTTGTAAATATTTGGTTGATCAGTGTTGCAGTTGAATGCACTTCAATGAGTGTCATTGATCAAATCTGATTAATGATGACAAACAAGGTAAGGCATGAGATTCAGTCTGTGAAATCAACAATCATTTCACCTACAATACATGTACTGTATATCCCCTGTACATACAGGTACATTATGTAGATTTCATCACTACTCTCCCATGTAGAATTTGTAACTGAAAAAT
>JAVYIG010012592.1:0-10000 GCA_035222895.1 Strongylocentrotus droebachiensis
CTATATTGAAAAAGGGGAAGTTATATAGACATGTAAACATTGATGATTATGATGATGATGATCTGGATGGTAATGATTATGATGATCATGATCATGATGATGTTGATGAAGATGATTATCATAATTATGATAATGATGATGATCATGATCATGAGCGTGATTCTGACATCTTATTGGAAAAATGAGGGGTGATCTAGATAACATATAGTCTCAGCGACAACATACTAAAATTTGGGAGAAAACTGTTGAATAAAAACCGAGATACTGGTCAAAACACAATGTCATGCAGATTCATGTTTTGAAAAAAAGTGACCTCCCATAGACATAACACGCAAATATGACAAATTATGCATTGTCGCCTTTAATCGAATATTTAACTATGATGACGTCATCTAAATGAACAATAAATGACATATTTTTGATAGAGAATTATCTCAGCTACAACATATCAAAATCTGGGAGAAGATTGATCACCGATAAGTGAGATAATCTCAATTAAACAAAGACAAAAATGACGTCATCAACAAAATACATTTGTTGAGTTTAGATGCCAATATGATGACTTTGTTTCACTTTGTACGAGTCAGGGTGGTATGAAATCATATCTCCAACTCATGCTCTTTCCAACCATGATATAAAAATTGGGGTCGATGGACTATCTGAAGAGCTATTTCGATTTTTAAAATGGCATGTTTTTGATCAAATTTGCATTATATTGCCCATAGCAGTACGCGCGGATTTTGAAACTTTGACGCACGCTCACGGCCTTTATGAAATATGAAGAGTGACTGAAATTAATGTAAATTGTCAATTACGTTAAGAGGAATCCAAATCATGTAAACATTTTGAATTTGACCTTTTCCGCGCGCTGTGAGCGCGCACACCGCGAGCGGGGACACTTACGGACGGAAAATTTTGAAATGCTTAAAATGACCTGATTCGTACTCTCGTTTAATAGTTTAGTGATTTTGAGCAATTTTAATTTTGACGCGCACATACGCGCGCGTCATGACCTTTATGTGACCTTTGATGACATGACCTGTGACCCTTGACCTGAAGTATATGTGATATGAATATGAATGAACTTTGAGTATGCATCATGAAGATATGATGGAAAACGTGATTTCACAAAATGGCGCATGGATGACGTCACAATAACCTAATGACCTTGAAAATGTTTCTGTCACGTTTCATGATGATTACCTATAACTGTGTCAAAATTGAGAAAAATTGGGTGGATGGATATTGAGAAATCGGTTGCACAAAAAAGTGGAGAAATAAATAAAAATAAATAATAATAATAAATAAAGAAAGAAAATTCTGACGAAATCAATAGGTGGTCTGTTGATAACAGACCACCTAAAAATGGGAAGAATCTCATATGAGAAATACATTGCAATGAGAGAAGGAGATAAACTAACAGCGAAGATCTTACCAGT
The DNA here is from genome assembly GCA_035222895.1 of Strongylocentrotus droebachiensis. Classification (NCBI taxonomy): domain Eukaryota; kingdom Metazoa; phylum Echinodermata; class Echinoidea; order Camarodonta; family Strongylocentrotidae; genus Strongylocentrotus; species Strongylocentrotus droebachiensis. The sequence goes on from JAVYIG010012592.1 coordinate 1,440, forward strand.
ATAGTCATGCTGTAGGCAGATGACCCCAAAGAGCTGCATGATCCAACAAAGTTCCTTGTCAACGATATTGCTTCCATAGGCACAGGCCATGATCTGAAGTCCTACCTTCATAAAGATTACAAACAGGGTGTACCCAACCAAAAAATTCCACCTGAAAAAGAAAATCAAAAAATCAAAAAATCAACAACAAAAAAATCAGTTTAAATGGAATAAGGAATGGTACAGCACATGGGCAAGGGAAGAAAATAAAAAATTTAGCTACAGAAAGGAAAAGGTGAAGGTTTCAATGGGAAAGAAAGTAGTGCTGCACAAAAATACAAAATACAGTTGACAACTAAATTATTTGTACCCCTTGTAAATTTGATATTTTGTGTTTTTCGTTACTCAAGAATGAAAGGTGGACTGTTGAATTAGGGCCTTTGTTGAATACTTTTACATTCAGAAGGAACATATATCAGGACAATTTTTCACATACTTTAAAAGTTATGAAACTTGGTAAGGGTATGAATGATTTAATTGTTGACTTATATGCTTGATAAAACATGTATTTCTAAATCACAAATGTATTCCCATACTTGCTGTTTTTTAAACAATTTTAAATCCTAAGCAGCATTCCCTGCATGATTACTTGTGTTTACAGACACCTCTTGCATTACTGATTAGTTTTTCACACTGAGAAATGATTGTGAGCTGCATATTAAATTATGTATGGTTACTTCTCATCTGGCAGGAGGGGGTAACTCTGTGTTAAACCTTTTCAGGATGAGATTTAGGTTTAGGCCTAAATTGATCACATAATGTTTTTCAAATTGGCAACAATATTTGTTTTCTGTTATTGCTTCATTGTTAAAATAAAATGTAATATCTCTGAAACAATAGACACAGGTGACAAGGTAGTCAACAAGTTGAAATTTGTCCAATTTTTATCGAAAAAACAATGATTTTAAATCTCATTGTGTTGCCAATTTAAGGATCTTAAAGCTTATTTTCCTTTTTAAAATTCCTAGCATCAAACACAATTTATTCATGAAACAAAAATGGATGCAGTGTGTGCAGAAATCTTTTCCCTTCCTACTCATGCATCTGGCATATATTTTAGAGCTCTGAAGCAAAAGTTATTGAGCCAAACCTTAAAATGTGGAATGATTGTCACAAAAGGGTTAAAGTGCATGAGTTACCTCTCTTCTTGCTTCACATAGACGGGACATTTTTGGGGCCCCTTTCTACATTTCATGTGTAACAAGAGGATTATCGCATACGGCAAAACCAGAAAATTTCAGATATAATACAGATTCACAAAGGTTGTAATGCTGCTATTCGTGTCAAATACAACCTAAGATTTTAGCAATTTTCAAACATTGTTACATCAAAGGTACCGTAATACAAAGTTTTGGTATGGGGTCATGAATTTGGTTCAAATGAACATATTGGAAGCATATGCGATCCTACAATATTCAGTGATTGTTGTCGCGGTTGAAGTTGAGTCTAAAGTTATGAAATTGTAAAAAATGAACTGTTGTATAGCTCCCTCTCAAGGTCAAGATATTATTTAAGTTTAAAGGTCGGTCCCCAGACGTAAATAATCATATGTGATTGATACACGTCTGTAAAAAACCCAATACACACACACACACACATATAAAACAATGTTTCTTGACTAAAATCGACCGATTAACTATTCCTGTTTGGAAATTATACATCACAACTACATATTCTGATATTGTCATGGTCGCAGTTACCATTGTACGGCCGTAGACGCTATTTGAAATTCATCAAAATTTACCGGGAGCACCGGTAAATTTTTATGTTCAATTTTTCTTGAAAGCAGAAGTGATTTAGGGGCTAAATTTTCTAGTGCTTATAATACATCCACAGGGGCATCAAAATGTATCAAAATTGTAAAGAATCACTATCCACCCAATTTTCAAAATTTCCCAAAACTTTGTATTACCTTTAATCAGCCAAATGACCCTATTCCCAGGGGTCACTTGTTAACATTTGACTTACTGTTTCAGGACTTTGTCGGTTGGTTTGGTGAGGAACTTGGGTCCATTACCAGAGGAAGTAGAAGGCAAAGATGAGAACAGACGCCAAGGATACTGATACGGGTTGTAGCACACAGGAACACAATGGCCAGAGTGAAATAGAAGGCGTATCCAAATACCAAGCTCTGTGTCGGGGTTTATAAAAACAAAACATTATCAGTTTCGGTGGTAGTGTCATGTAATTTTATAGGTACCTGCTTTGGGTTTGAGAATATTGAGTCATATAACAGGGTATTTTTAATAGAAGGAATATCTAAACACCATGGTTATCAATATCAGTTTGCCAATATCAAATGGTAGCTTTACAATACCAAGGTCGAAATAAAAGACATAAACAAACACCATTCTGTATCACTTTGTAAACAAAAGGGTTCCGGTAACAACTGCAGTATTTATATTCAGAGGTTCGATTACACAGCACTGGTAGTTTAGACTTGAATTTCAAATGGCTATGATATACAAAAGGGTCAGGCTAATCTAATGAATTGAAGTAGTTTTCAGTGAAACACAAAAATCAGGAAGAGTATTAATTAAAAATATCATACATCTGTATAAGAGATGTCTACATTGATGTTTAAAAATAAAATAAAATATAAACTTACCTTTATGAGGTCCAAATATGACCTGAGTAAAGAAATTTAAAAAATAATAATAGTGTTATGCATATTGAAATTCAAGGAAATTCAAGGAAACGCTATTTCATTGATGTCTGAATATCATAAAGAGCACAGTTGACAACTAAATTATTCATACCCCTTGTAAATTTGATAATTTTTGTGTTTTTCATAACTCAAGAATGAAATGTGGACTAGTTGAATTAGGGTACCGGTATTAGTTGAATTAGGGTATGACGTGAAAACTTGGTAAGGGTATGAATAATTTAGATGTCAACTGTAGAAAGATTGCATCTCCATAGACAAAAAAATTGTGCACGTATTTGAACTGTAGGCAATGACAATAACATGGAAACTCATTTTAACACCTCTTTAAAGGTACTATGTCCCATTTGCAGGCCCAAAAAATAAAAAGGTTAAATTCCAATGGTATTTGAAAGATAATACTAATTTAGAACTCCCATTAAAAAAAGGAGGCTTGAAAATGTCTTTAAGTGGGAAAATAACGACTATTAGTTGTCAAATGGACTTAGGAGCTATAGAGCCAATAAGTAATAGTCTTGATTTTCAGAACATAGTACCACATGGTCGTATGTTTTATGCTGTGCAAAGACTCAGTTTAATTTTAGCCATTACAAGAAGTGGGTTATTGATGTAGACAAATCCTTTACAGCTCATTTTATGTATGTTATTAACAAAGAAGAAAAAAAGCCAGTCAGTCACTCAATACTGACAATAGTGTCTGACAATGAAGTCTAGCAAGTAAAAACCTCGATTGGAATTGGGTCAGTTTACGCGTGTTTCCTTATTGCCTATTCAGGAATGCGTTGTATTTTTATCACTTCAGTTGATTTCCCCACGCTCTGTCTGCGCAATTCGCCGACTGGGTGGCTGGAGTGGGCGGGGTCGGGGTGTGAGGCGATCTGTCTTACCCGCATGTTGCGTGTGGATTGTGTGTGTGTTGGGAGGGGGGGGGGGGGGGGGGGGGAGGGGGCGGGTTGTGTGTTTGAGTGTTAGTATGATAGTGTTGAGGGTGTGTGTGTGTGTGTGAGGGGGGGGTAGAGCGGATTGTCTCTTTCCTCGACTTTGCTCCTCCATCCTGTTGGTGGTTTGGAGTTTCCATTGTACCTGTGGATGGCTTATTTTTACTCCTTTTTCTTCATTTTGGGCCCAACAAAATTTTCAGTTTCTAATGCAATGCTATCTCGAGGTTCTTGCTTTTGTACTTGTAATTGTTATAATTCTGAATATTTCTATTACGTGTACTCTGCCTTTTTTTTTTTTTTTTTTTCCCCCAGATCATCTCAATCGTTTGTAAATATCTTAATTTGTCATTAATTTGTAACACAGCATTTGTATTTTTTTTGGAAAGTTTGTATATGTTATGATTTGATTTCTTAATAAACACATAAATAAAAATAAAAAAAGTCTAGCAAGTAAACAGGTTTCCTTGCATAATTTGAATATTAGGACACTGCTAACGTTTAAATTTCACAGCTAGGACATACATGACATATTCATAATTCCTGCAAAGTTCTACAGAATTTGAGGTTTGCTGCAAAAGGGACACAGTATCTTTAATATTTCACATGAAACATGAATAACATAAATTTCAAAATATTAATTGAAGAAATAAAACATTTACAGAAGTGACTTTGGTGAGAGAAAAAAAAGCGATCATTTCCCAAGCTCGACTCATTCCATGAAAATCAACTAATTTCTTCTTGCCCTTTTCACAAACAATTTTGTGTTATTTAAACATATTTGTGGCTTACACCCAGTAATTTTTGTGTTAGTCCTAGTCCTAATTTTGTGTTAGTCCTACCTATTGAAAGTGAAGTTGGGGACTGGATTTTCGTGGATATTCTCCACATCCACAGACACCTTATAGTTATCACCCCCTCCGGCAATGATGTCATGATTCCTCTCCATACGGAAAACTTGGAACTGAAGACAAACAAACAGCAGCTGAAAGAAGTCCGCTGAAAACACAAAAAGTGAGAAGAAAAAAAACATATTTCTCTTCGTCTCCTCAATTTTTCTAGGTACAAATGCAGATATAAGAGTACAGCATAACTTGCCCCATGTGGCATTCAGGTTGGGGACAACAGATTTGGGATAGCTGAATACTGCATGAGCCATTATTTTTGCAAAAGTTATATTTTTGTTAAATTTTTGCAGGGTCGTTGATTTATTAAACAAGTCAGAAAAATGAATATGTCTTGTAAGAATACTGTGATAATCATCCTGGCAATGTCTGTATCCCTGCTATCTGCAAAATTACTGTACACAAAAATATCTTGGTTTATAAAGTATATCTGTAATGCACTTAGAGACATCATAGATGTATTAAGTGCTATATAAAGTGGAATATTATTATTATTACAGTAGTTACAGGCAGGTTTTTGTTTCGATGACATAACTTACCAACTATTGCCATTGGATTGGGGTCTGTAACTGTCTTGTAGTTTGAGAGATACAGCCATGTGCTCAGACGAGGTGGCAGTGCACCGGTCCATGGATAATCTAGAAATAAAAAAACAAAAAGGATGAATTCTAAAATCTACTAAAAATAATGCTAATCTTTGTTTTGTTCACCTCACATCATAGAACAGAAAATACCCTTACTTAATTGAAAACATCATGATATTGATCTAGTTTAAGAATGTATTGATTGATATTGTTATCATTTGGAAAGAAAATTAAAAATGAGATTACAGAAGACAAATTAATTCAATCAAAATACTTCAATCAAATAAGTTCTGATAAAAACAAGAAATCTAATTTCATCTGTTTGATGAGACAAATACAGTCTCTCATTTTCATTGTGTGCTTAGGATAAGGGCCTGACTAATTTCTTTATTTCAAGCTGTTTAGTTTTGGTTGCTGCAGTAATCATGTCAATGTTAACAATGCATGATATGCAGATTAAGTCAAGCAATGTTCGCACTTCAGTGTGCATTTATCTTGAAATATTCATCCACAGTTTGCTAAAACATTCGCGCTCCTATCCGGAGCACCCAACTTTATGACCTGAACGACAGATTTGATTTGATGTTTACCTATACAGAAGACTGGAGGCAATCCAAGAGCCAAGGCGTAAGCCACAGGGAGCAGACATATCAAGACTAACATGTAGAAGGGCCACAAGAGGGCGCAAGTACGACGCCTGATGAACAGCAGAGGAACCATCATGGCCAGGAAGATGAAAGCAAAGACGTCGAGCCGAACGGCTGCAACGATGACGGTAGTCGTGAAACAGATCTGAATTCAAATTGTTAGAATAAAAAGATAAAAAACGACTGATGAGCAAATCTACTAAATGTTCTCTCAGGGTGAATTCAAGGAATGGTAAAGAAAAATAGATAACAAGAAATTTTTGAGTTCTGCTAATAGTAGGAAATAAAATCTTACAGAATCAAAGTAATGCTACGGTCACAAAGGTTCGTACGAACAATAATTTCGTACAAATTTCCCTGCTTTTCCATTGTATTCCCAAATTTCCATTGTCAGGAAATCGTTCGTACGGCGTTCGTAGCAGTTCGTAATGGCATTTGCGACCGAGGCTTAAACTTACACTGAATGTTCAAGTCAATAAATAATGGTATCTGTTATAACGGTTTGGTTAAGAGTGAATTAGAGTTGTGTAGGCCTATTAACCCTATTTAGCCCAGGCTATTTTGAAACTGCATAGCCCGGGGGGGGGGGGGGGGGGGGGGAGGGCTTCTAAGGCCCCCCCCCCCCCTATGATCTCGGCCGTGAAACGCCCGATCGCCGCGAAAATTTGCATACATGTCAAGTGAAGTGTATAGAATACTATGGTAATTTCAATTTTTTGAAAAATTCACTCATTTGCATATTTATGGTAATTTATGCAAATAAGGTCATAAAATTCACATTTTTGCCCATAAATCAGACATTATTCATATTTAAGCATTCTTTCTCACTACATATATTTGTTAGACCATTTGGAATAATAATACAACACAAAAAATTGAAAAACCAGGGTTATTCCTTATGTTATCTATTGTTTTGATAATTTCTTTTGTATTTCTTTGTTTTTTTAACTTATGTATTTTATTGTTTTTGTTGTTTTATTTCATTTCCAACTATAATTCAACTATTTTGACCCAAAAATAAACACCTAAACTATAAACAAGACCAAATAACCTATGTTTTATCTCTTTATTTGAAAAATGAGATTTCCATATGTTTTGTACACAAATCACAAAAATGAGCGATTTTCGGGCTGACATGCAAAGACAAAAGGACACGTGACTTCGTAATGGTAGGTTCGATTTTCAAAAAAATTTCTTTCAAAAGATGCGCAAGACTCAAAAGAGAAAGGTCACAAAATTTCAGTGCAAGATTTGTTTGCGTTAAAAAATTATCGCAAAAAATGTCGAGGGGGGGGCTTCTAAAGCCCCCCCCCCCCCCCCCCCCCCGGGCTAAATAGGGTTAAAGCAAGATAAGAATATAGTTGAGAAATGTGCAAAGCAAGATAAGCAAACATATTCTGTTTTCCCAAATACTTGTTGAGGAAAAGATCATGTGCTTCAGTGAATTTAATTTCCAGTACCGTAAATCTCCGTGTATACGGCGCACTTTTTTTCCGTCGGCAAAAATCAAAAGTCGGGGGTGCGCCGTATACACAGGTACAGGATATTTTGAGTCCTCAAAATGCCACTTTTTAGTGGTTTTCGAAAATCTCTGTGTCTCAACATGAATTACATAATGCAAATAAAGAATAGGATCTACTATTTGAAGTTAAACTACGTTCCTAATTTGAAGGGAAGAGAGTTTTTTTTTTTTTTTTTTTTTTCAGTCACGATAAATTATGCCCCTTCACAAAGCACTTTGCCGGCCGAAGCTCTCCCATGTCTTCAGCTCACTCACCTGTATCATGCAGCTCACTCACTCAAGCAACTCACGAAAACTAGCCTGTCCAAATTTCTGTTTGGACTCGCGAGGAAATTTTTTCTGTCATCTTTAGTTTTAAAAACAACATTGTTACTAGGTCTTACTTAGTTCACAAACACTTCAACTGTGCCTCGTAATAAAATGAAAGTATTTTCGAACACTGAAATGAGCCAATCTGATCTGGTTAACAAAAAAGCCAAAACAGCCCAAAAAGCTTTTGTGTGGCTTTTTGGGCTTTTTGTTAACCAGATCAGAACAGCTCTCATTTCAGTGTTCAAAATACTTTCATTTTATTACGAGGCACAGTTGAAGTGCTTGTGAACTAAGTAAGACCTAGTAATAATATTGTTTTTTTAACTAAAGATGACAGAATTTTTTTTGGCAGAATTTTTTTTCCCCGATTTTTTGTTTTCAAGAATTTTTTTTTCCCAGATTTTTTTTTTTTTTTTTTTTTTTTTTGTCTTCAAAATAGGGGTGCGCCTTATACACAGGTGCACCTTATACACAGAGATTTACGGTAAGCACTCGTTGATTTATCTACACTTTCCTAATTCAATCCATCAATATATTGCATGATGTACAACTTAGAATTATGTGAATCCATCTTCCCTCAAATTGCATCACTAGAACTCAAGCCTTTATACAGTACTGTGTTACATCAGTTAAAGGCCCTTGACACTCATACAAAAGGTAACTGGCTGAAATCCTTGTTTGGTGCTAACATTCTAGGACAAGGTATTTGATCACACTTGTTGCTCTCTACCCGGGTGGATGGGTACCTGGCAATGCTGGGGTAGTAATAATTGCAGCGAAAGAAGAATTGTGAAAATAGTGATGTCGCTACCCTGTGTAAATATGACCATTATCCCTAATATTACAATACAGTCAACCATGACGGACTCGAGTGAACTGTGTTGACTTAGGCAATCTTCTAATTGTAAGAAAGTCATATTTCTACAAATTACGCATATGTACTACATGT
>JAVYIG010012592.1:15000-52622 GCA_035222895.1 Strongylocentrotus droebachiensis
TTGGTGCTTTCCTTCATACAAGAGGCTTTTAATAATGTAATAACTGTCCAGTTTCATATAGCAGATATCACACTATTATTTCATTTCCCTATACATTTCCAAAGTACAGTTAAACCTGTCTTACCGGTATCCAGCCCTCTTGATCTTGCTGATGGAGATGAAATGATGGTGGAAGTAATGAAGCTGGATCATAACCAGGATGATGAAAGCCGTCGGTATGAGCAGGTTGATAATGAGCATGCCAAGGTCATCGTACTCTTGGAGTCCCAACACTGCAAGCCTGGAGAAACATAATGAATAAAGAAATACATTAAACTTCAGACCCAACATTGCTCTTCTTTAAGGGGGTATCTCACTGAGCGGCGAATGCTTGTGAATGTAGCGAATTTGAAGTTTCACCAGTGTCCGTAAAAGGTCCCAAACATTCACAAATGGTGGCAAAGGATTGGCAAATATTTACTAATCTTCGCTAATACTGTCGCTAACATTTGCTTACAGTCGCTAATAGTCGCTGACTGCCAAAATTTGCAATGTTCCTAAGCATTCGCCGCTTATTGAGATACCCCCTTTAAAGATCAAAGCCTCCCCAGAGAGAAAGTGTACCCCCCTCCCCAAAAAAGAAAGACGGTATGAATGGATGCACAGATAATAAATGTGCATTTTGAGCAAAAATGCATTCCATAGTTTTGGACTTTAGACTACACCTATACAAGACGTTTCAGTCAGTACATCATCAAAATTGTTAACAGTGATGTTATTACTTTAGCGATATCAACTAGAAAAAGTTTCAAAATTTGAGAAAGCTGTGTCTTCGTGCCATTTACCTGGGCACAAATTAAACACTCAATCCTATTCATTAAATATTGTTGTAAATGCAATATGTACAAGCTTTGGGATGCTTTTAGTTCTGAGAGGGAAAAGGCCTAAACAATAAAAGGTCTTTAAAATGTATCTACAAAGGAGTTTTGATGAAGCAACGTTATCTCTTACTAAGTGTTTAATGGGTCAAATATTACAACGTATAGGAACATGCCACCCATTCTCAAAAAAGGGACATATAGATAATAAAAATTCATCACTGCATTAAACAGTTCAAATGAAAAGAATAAAACTGAATGTTATACATACCCCTCTTCTGTGAAAAAGGTGTTGTTCGTCCACAAGTTGCGGAGATCAGTGAACTGGTAGGTGTAGATCATGCAGAGCACTGCAGTGGAGTAGAGGACTACCACCCATCCGAACACTCGCAGAATGAAACGGAAAAGAGTGAATGAGAGCTGAAGAGGGAGACAAAGCAATGTATATTTGGTTAGTCCAGCAATGAGCCATGAACCTTTCTATGCACTACTCAGGGTCTCTGTCACAAGGCTATGCTAACTAGGTGTTTGATCATAACTTGCTGTGATTTACTCTGCTCTACAGAATATACATTAAAGTGAGTGATAACTCGTTAATGATAAGTCATTTTCTCTGGTGTGGCCTTCCGTCCTGATGTTAAAAATTTTAAAAAGTTCAAACTATCTTTAAAAAACTTTCAATGAAGATGTCGAGCAGAATTAAGGACAATACGAAGATGATCTCAAGGATATCAAAGACTCCTGATGAGGAGCATGAACTCATTTGAATTTAATAAATTAATCTCAATGATCTTACCATAAAGATGTTGAGTAGGATCAAGAAGAGCAACATGTAGATAATCTTGAAGATATCCACAGTCCCCTGAAGGCTGATGATGAGGAACATGAGGCCACAGAGCAGGATCCAATACTTGGCCAGGACCGAGTTCAGAGTCAGGCCAAGGAACGCCATGGTGTTGCTCTGCCCACGTTGCAGATGGTGTCCATCAATCTCCGTTGCTATGTAGCAGAAAGAAGAAAATGAAGTGCAAAACAATGACATAATGAATGAGACGTTCTGAATGCAACTGTTATGGTTTGTTCACATATGCCGCAGTAGACAAGGGGGTGTTTCACAAAGATTCTAAGTTAAACTTAACTCTAAGTTGGACTTAAAAATTGTGGAGAGCCATTTGTAGCCTTATAATGAAATATATTCAAAAGCAAAAATTCAAGTATTTTAGACTTTTCATAAATTCCACATCAAGAACATGAAATCTCCCTTGATAATAGAAAATATGAATGATTTGAATCAACATTTTATGCCTTTTAAATTAACTTTTACAAAATATTTTAAAAGATGCTAACAGCTTTCCATAATTGTTAAGTCTAACTTAGGATCTTTGTGAAACTCCCTCCTGAGCAGACTGGGCAGATACTAAATGAATGGTCAGTCGGGATGAAAAGAGGATCTGGGCGCAACAAGGGTCCAAAGCTCACTTTTCTGTGTGTTACAAGATACAAAACTGTGAAGTGCAGTACGCTCCTTAGTAAATTCCTGCGGTTTACTGGGCCATACATGATCAAGTCTTTACTTTACAAGTTTATATATGGTGACTGTTTGTCAATCTGGAGATGGAGAAAGAGTTGACCCATAATTTGCACTTACTCATCACTTCTTCTTCTGGACCTGAGAAGATAACACCAAACGGTTGGAGGACGATGCCTTCATCTATGTTGTGCCTACGAAGCTTCTGCTCTCTCATGAATTGACGTAACGTCAGCCAGAACATCAAGGTGAATGCCATCTACACGATGGAGAAAGCAAGTTATTACAAAGTTATTAAAAAGAGGAATTTATATATTTTACTTCTTGAATCTGTGGATTGACTTGGATTGGTTTATCTTGATCTACCCTGGAACACTGTATTATTAAAATGAATGACAGTCAATATACCGGTGGTTCTTTTTGACATCGTTTTCCTTTTGTTGGTAAGTTTTTTTTGTATTACAAATAGTCAATTGTAGAGATGATTTTAGCAAGACTTTTGATTCTACATTTTATTCAATATTTTCATCACATGCTGAATTAAAAAAAAAATGAAATAAATTTATGTCTTCTAATATATCAAATCTCATGGTGATATCTATAAAGTATGTAAATCTATTGATAGCTATGATAATTCAGTCAACATTTATGGAAACAACCAAATGAAAAGAAAAGAAGCAGTCTATTAAGGCAAGTAGTCTTATGTACATGTTATTTTAGTACAGAATGGTTTCAGTGATTAACACAATATTATACATATGAGGTCTTTCTATGCAGGTGGATGCTAAAGTAGGCTTGACTGAAGATCATATAGATTACCACAATCTCTACCGTCTTGACTAGAACTGACAACAGCCACATCGCTATAGCCGACTTACCTCAACAAGGAGTGTAACAAACGGGTACTTGTAATGCTCGAGCCCGACTTCTTTGAGATCGATGACGCCGACCTTCTCCGGCAGGTCCGTCTGGAGACCGTAGATGAAGGTGACGATGATGATGGCTTCGGCGTAGAGGACCAGGAGCGGAGAGGTGTAGAGGCAACGGTTCCTGGTGGTGCTGATAGGCAGGATCCAGATGAGAAGAGCCCACAGCAGGAGCACGAAAGTGATCCAGCTCAGATAGATGATGCTCCAGGCCTAGGGATAGTACGAGGGATACATGGATTAGGAGTGCAGGAGAAACTGGACAGGATGGAGCTGTTGCAATGTATTTTTGCTCCAAGAGCCAAAACCAAAACCCTAAATCTAGTTGCACAGAGGATAATTCTTCATAAATCTTTAGACAAACAGCAATATCACAATACTGAAATTGAAATGAATACTTTATATTGAGTTTTGCAATTATATATCATTATCAGATGTGTATTTCTTGTAATAAACATATACCGGCAATAAGAGATTTATCTTTTAACAGAAAAGAAAAAAAAACATTACAGCAGAGACAAATCTGAATAAATACCTCATTCTCCTCTCTTCCGAACAATAACATGGCCAAAAAATAATCAGGGTAACTGAAATAATTTAAAGATCATATTAAAGGTTCTTCCTTGCACGATTCTCCAGCAACTCATTAGCAAGCTAACATATCTCATCAAATGTAATTAGATAAACAAGCAAACAAACAGTTATAAACAAATGGACACAACAAACATATATAGTTCACAAACATATAGTAACAGGTGCTTGTTGGTTAAAGTTACTATGAGAACACATATAAAGTATGAACATACAACAAACAGAAACATACATGAACTACAAAATACATTACCAAAAGACTAACACTATCTAAGTTTAGAAAATGCCAACAATACTAGATTTTGCATTTATAGTCAGAATTATTTAAAAAAGTGTCATAACTACTCATTCTAGTTATTCATAAGAATTATATATCAACAAGATATTCTAAGATAATAAATGTTTAAATAGTACAATATAAAGCATCATGCTTTGCATTAAATTACCATTACTTTGTGGCAAACATGGAGTAGTAGATAATGATTACAAATACCAAACTTTTTATTCTAAAAACATTTATCTACTTGCAACCTTTTCTTTACCATCATCATGATCAGCATAAAAAGGTGCCTTTGTTCTAACTTTTTTTTATTTGGTAAAAGGAAAGGGATAAATTGTCATCAAATAAGTATAATTGCTTAAGAATATATTACAGGCCTTTTAAGAAGAACCGGAGAAAAGGAGATTGAAAGAGAAAATCTTTTCCCCACTTACTGCACATGTTGTACAACAACATTACTTAAAATTAAAGAGCTCATAGAAAGTTGATCAGAATACAACCAAAATTATTTTCAATGATTATAAGTTGTAAATTGTAAAGCACATGGAGAGGGCCTCCGGTCCCGAAGTGTGCTATAGAAGAACAATATATTATTATTATCAAAAGAAATAAAACTCTTTAAAATCATTAAATGGCCTTTAGAAATATCACACTAAAGACAACATATGGACATAAATTTGGAAAACTTCATAACAAAAACTTAAAGCACAAAGAACATCAATGAAACACACAATGAAACAAACTGTTATTTTGAGACAACTTAATAAAACCACACAAATACAAAGAATATCATTGGTCACACTAAACGTGTATAACGACTAAAAGATAACTATACTCTTGGAAAAATGACTAATATTATATGAAGTTGGAATATGAAGCAACAAGTGAGATGAAAGTGATAAATTACCATCATAAGGACAAGTCCGACAATATAGCTCTGTTTGGTCAGGAACCCAAGGAAATAGGTAAAGGTACTCATCTTGTGCGCCCCTCTCTCGTCCCCGCTGGTAGGTGCAGACTCCGCCCCTGTGGCCTCGCCCTCTCCATCGGTAGGTGGGGTGGTTTCCTGCTGTTGGGCGGGGTCCATGGTCTGGTAGGAGGTACCTGCACCTTCTGACACAAGATGCTGGAAAAGGGAAAATGATACTGACTTGATTAGGAGTCAGAGGTGCAGGGATATCTTGATATTATATTTACCTATTTTGCTTGAAGTCCTGAATATATGCAAATATATACGCCTGCAGTGCATGCATTTGCTTTCAGTGAAGTTGCTTATAAAAAATTCTTTCCCAGTGAATATAATCATCCAGTCCATTTATATGCATTTGATAAACACTCCCCTTGACATAAAGTAAAAAACATATTTGTAAAATACACTTCAAAAACTTTTCTCTCTAGAAGTACATGTGCACGTACATCAAATTGCTATAAGCTGGAATGCTTTTTAAAATATCATTCAATTATTTAAATGTTTAAATTTCAGTGGTATTTTCTGCTTTGAAGTATCGAAATTCACTTCAATACAAAGTTTCTTCATGCTGTAGAAGAAGCTGTTGTATATAATGTTGTAATGTTGTATATAAATATGGTGGTTGGAGAGGAAAAGACCAACCACACTTTAGCTTCAGACAAACATTAAAATATCTGTGAATGTAGAAAAGTTTGAAATATGCAATGACTATGATTTTAGGATTTAAAAAAAAATCTTTTTATACCATTAACTACTCATCTGTACATCTTCCATTCATAACTTGCATGAACTTACTGAAACAAAGAAGTAAATGAAAGATTGTTCCCCCCCCCCAAAAAAAAAAAAAAAAAAAAAAAAAAAATCCTTCCTAGTGCCATACTCTTGACTCAACTAAAACCAGCTCACTCATGTACTAGGGCTGAATATAGAATATGGGATGCTTAACATCAATATAATGCTTACTTTGAAAGCATATATTGTCTTTACTTTACATGCCACCTATGCAAGAAAATCACTTTGAAGCAGCTGAGAAAAAATGCAAGGCAAAAATAATTTCATTAATAAATCAATGATGGCAACAGAAATTTGATGCAGGCTGTATTTGAAAATCATACTTTTTAAAAATACCAAACATATATCAAAACAAAGAGCATACATAAATGTACATGTATTTAAATTATATATAGATATATATGTTTATACAAAATGCATTGATTTCACAGCAACAGGTCATTTTACACACAGTAAATGGGGTAAACTTTAAGAATTTATCACTCAAATCTTATACTAGAGTTATTACAATGTATAAGTACCCATATATTACTGGAGTTTGGAAACATGTCTTCCGCTCTTTGTTATGGTTCATATTCTGTAAATGGAAGATTGTATAGACCCGGACGTATATGAACTCCATCAGTTCTCCATAAAGCCCCTAAATCCGGAGGGAGGGAGGGAGGGGAGGGGGGGGGGATTTAATACAAGAAAAGAAAACCTGGAACAGCAAGAAACAGAGCAACTGAAAAGCCTGAAATTAGACAAATGCCAGAAAACTGGCATCCCTGTATAATGATTTACATCTTTTTTACAAGTCTACTGGTGAACTAACAAAAGAGACAAATATATTTTCTCCCCTAAAATATGCATGATTAATTGAATCAGCAGTTAATTACTCTGGTGACTAAAAATTCAATACTGAGCATGAAATTGCTTGGTAAGACAACTATCCAGGAAAGGGCTTGGGGTTATTGTGTACTTAAATAGCAAATCCTATTCTTATGTTGCAAAGGAATTGAAGCAACAAATCATTCAATCTTTAATTTCATTTCACTGCAATTACTGGTAAACAAAATAATAAAAAAAACAAGCTATGGATAAAGTAGACAGATCCACACACACACACTGAGCACACATGATGGACATTATGAAAGCAAATGAAATGGAATACAAAACCTATGTGAAATGTAGTTGAATGCAAACATATTATTTCAATATTTATTTTAATATATATAGTCAAACCTGTCTATAGCGACCACTCAAGGGAAACACAAAAAGTGGCCTTTGTAGACAGGTTCCTTCAGTGCATGTTTCAATGAGAAACCATTTTCAAGGGAAACAAAAAATGTGGTCTTTGCAGACAGGTGGTCACTAAAGCAGGTTTGATTGTAGCTTCAATTTTTTTTTCTTCATCTGATGGTTTGAAATGGGAGCAAATCAGATCTGTCTGCTGAAAGCTACAAGGGGGCATGTGACACCTTCTTGGCTCTATTAAAACAGACAGGTTGGGAAAGAGAAAGAAATGGATAGGCAATGAAAGCACAGCACAGCACACAAATTGGAAAATACAGCACAAAATCAGCAAGCAGCATGCATGATTTATAAAAGAAAAAAAAAGAAGAGAAAAAGAAGAGAAAAAGAAGAAAAAAAGAAGAGAAAAGGCATGATGGGAAATGTATCGAAAGACGTCCACACAAACCTCTTCTGTCTCCTGAGAATGGTCAACCGCCGGGTGGAATTATGGGTAATGAAAAGAGTAAGTCAATTTGGGTAGAATAGATCATGGAATAAATACATAGATCTACAATGATCATAATGATGTGATCGCACCACACATAAATATATGAAGGTCAAGTTATATACGGGAAGTGTTTTAACTATTTAAAGGGGATATTTTAATTGCAATCTAAAAGTTAGGACTAATAACATTTGTACATATGTAGGATTGGGGAGTTTATCTAATAATGAATGTATCTTTCTTTTAAAACATTTAGGGTAACTAGATTTTTTAACTTCCATAAATTCAGAGCTATCTTTCATGTATGTAAATTTCATGTTTTGAGAAAGGCTGACTACGGTAAACAGATAATATCTAAACTATATGCATTGAGCTTGATAAATACAATAGCTAAATTCTACTTTAAAATCTAAATGTCTATATTAAGATTAAGATTCAATTATCTATTTCCTATCTAAATGTGAAGTGAATAAACATTCATACTATGAGAACAATTAATTTTTGAAGCAAAGGAGGAGAATAGAGATTTTTTATATAAACAATTATTGTTAATTACAACTGCATATATAAAGATGCAGTAAAAATGAAATGATGTCAGAGTAAATTCATGCATTATCTATCAATTTATATCCTTTTTACTCAACAAATAAACACTAATTCAATAAATATTTCAAAAGCCTTGTGAAGCTTATGTAATCAGTCTAATGAGATAAAACATTTAATTACACATGACATGCATACCGAAAGTGTTACATTACCATGTATACCATGAACCGTCAACATACAAGAACATTCATTCTGCATTATAGTCCCTAATACTTCTGGCTACAATTAATTTGCAAACTAACTTGGATTATTGGTTTAATATTAAACATAAGATTAAATTGTTAATGTTTATGATGAGTAATTCATCTACCCAGAGCTAGAAAGGTGTTAATTCAAATATTATTTTTTTTAATTCACAGAGTTAATGCCCTTCTGGCTATCGACAAACAAACTCTTGAACAGTATGTGTTCAACAGTTCCGAATAAATTACAATAAAAACAAAACAGAAGGGGGGTTTTGGTAATTATATTTAAAACATTGTAAATTTCACTTCTGAAAACCCAGAAACTGTTGTGTGCAAAAAACATTGCTAACTATGCAAGTTGCCCAAATTTGTAATAGTTTTGATACTTTTATGTTGCAAAAAAATGCATCAATATTCTGTTAACATTAGTGAAAGAAAATGAATTTCTCTTAATAGAAAAAAGCATTTACACAATATTTTATACTCTCAAAATTTTCATGACTTTCTCACATAAGAACTGTGATAAAAATTGTCTTGTTTTTCAGCAAAATTATTGGAAAGACTCATCAGAATACCAATTTAGTCTTCTCATTTTCTACTTAATCAAGACATCAGTATGTCTCTTTTATATTGTTATTTTGTAAAGATTGAGCAAATCAAATGTACAGCTAGATGATTTCTAGATATGATTGAAAATAAATCTGCACAGAATTGATGAGTAGATATAAACAGAGTTGGCTTGTCATTGATGGAGGAAAAAAAAGAACTATCATCTGAAACGGAATAGCCAAATTACAAATGAAATCAAATACAAATTTCGAGAAAAGAGATATTACAGCAGGTGAATGAACAGATGAAATTGGAAGTTATAATGTAATACCACTGAAAAAACTAGGGGGAACAAGACCTCCCCCCCCCCCAAAAAAAAAAATATATATATATATATATAATAATAATAATGGCGGGGTATAACAAGAAGCCTTTTATTTTTTTATTTTAAAAAAAAATGTGAAAGCAAGAATTATTTTAATTGTTTGGTGAAAACTTTCATTGTAGAAAGTTTAGAAAAATATGGCAAATTATAATCATCAATTACAAATAAGGATTATGATTTATGGCTGAGACTAGTATAAATAGGATGACCACCGTGAATTTATAAACTATCTCTATCATTTAATAAACCTTAATAAAAGGATTACCTGTTTTTCTTCTTTCCCAGATTTCTTTCCCTTCTTCTTGGGACTCCTTCTGACAATCTCAAGATATTCCTAAGAAATAAATAAAAACAAACATTTAAAGACAAACATCAGTATCATACAATAAAACATTAAAAAGCAGAGTGTATTCACTTGTAATTGAAACTTCTCAATACAATTTTGAGTGAATGATACAAGTGATATGATACAAATACTTATTAAATTGAAATATGTAATTATGTATTTTCAATTTTACCTTTAATGCTATTTTCCTGTTTCCTTTCAAAGGAAAGTACAGTAATAGTTTACATGTAGATTATTAGCAATTGTAATAATGAATGGCAAAGATGAGAATTAAAATGAGTTTAAATAAGCTGATGTTAACCCAGATGAGCCAGCTTATTAATATGGCCCACAAATGCTAAGAAAATATGAATATGAATATGAAGCATTTGAACTATCACGCCCCACAAAGCTTGAAGTATGATCGTAAGAAATATCATCTACTGAGAACCATAAGGGCATTAACTCATATACTTTTACATACATTCAATGCTCTCCTGGCTCTCATGATTATATTGTCTTCACTCAATATTTTAGGTTACATACAACAGCATTTTAACAATAATTGCAAAAACGTGGGCGATGTTAGATGCATGGTATACCTTGGGATATAGGTTCATTTAGCTTGTTATGTAGCTATAAATCATGTTAATCACAGTTTAAATATCATGTTGCTTGACATGCTTGTAAATATAATATCATGTGGCAGGGATGCAAATTCACATCATGCAAGCTGTGATTAAAATGTGATTACCGGTACACATAAATGAATATTTACAGTATAACACGAAATGACTTTAATAAATAATGTTGTGTGAGCATTGAAATACCTGTGAATTACAAATAAATTTTAAATGACATCCATTGATCATCAAACACACCAAAAAAAAACACCAACAAAAATCAGATTTTCCTGGTGTCATACGTACACTTTTTTGATTAGCTCACAAATTTAAATTGTCCAAAATCACATATTTCTGTTACCTCTGTTTCATTTATACAAACTACATACATTTTACAATGCACAGGATGTCATAAATATGGAAGGGTACACCTGATCACATGTTGTCAATATCATCAATAAAACAAACATGAACCATCTCTCCTCATTTTCATACTTGTACATCCCCTGACTGTATCTGCTCTACATGTTCCTTTGTAATTGCCATCAAACAAAAAGGAATGAAATATTTCAAAGAGAGTGGGTGGTGGGGCGCACCTTTCTTTAGGTATTGAATCTGAAGAAAATGGCTTTGGTGATTGTGCATGTGTACACAATAACCCTGGTTTATGGACACCATATAAATGTTGCAGTTCATTTACTAGTTACATATTTTACAAAGTCAAGTAATTTCTTGAGGTAGGTTGTTTGCTCCCCCTAAATAGCTCAATCATTTGACACTAACTAAATACAATTAGAACCAGGCTTCTTGAACAACAAAAAACATTGTAAAAGCTATGCTATAATTTTTAACAAAATGGATTGAATCCAAAAGTATCTGACTGTTCAAATATTGATTCACACATACTTAACATTTGAACTAGCTGATAACCAGACTCTAAGTTATCAAATGCATGAAAGCATTTGGAAACTAGTTTCATATCATGCATGAACAACTTTGAAAATACCTTTCCTTTTCATTCACTCACAATAGTCAGCAATTCAGACTGGATCTCTTAATACATACATGTAGTACACAAATACAAATACAAATACAAATACAAATAAAATCAGAATCATCAGTAGCTGATGTAAAACCATCCCATTACCTACATGTATACATGAAACATTCAAATGTAAAAATGACATAATCTATCAACAGAGGTAAAAATCAGAGGCAAACAAATTGTCATTTCGATCAAAATACAATTACAAAATTGTTGTCTATTGAAAGCCAGAAGGCTGAAGAATTTATTTCCTTC
Source organism: Strongylocentrotus droebachiensis (assembly GCA_035222895.1). Lineage (NCBI taxonomy): Eukaryota > Metazoa > Echinodermata > Echinoidea > Camarodonta > Strongylocentrotidae > Strongylocentrotus > Strongylocentrotus droebachiensis. Next base: position 26,638 of record JAVYIG010012592.1, read on the forward strand.
TGGCACTCAGCAGACAAGGTGTGCTTTTTGCGGAATGAAACAAAATCAAAACTTGCTCTCACTGCACACATCATGTCCATCTCAACTTAAACTATTCATATATACAGAATATAAATTGTTGCAAAAAAAATCAAGCACTTTTATTGAACCTAAATGCAGATCCCAGATAAGACAATATTAATCACCTTTTTAATTTCAATTTTTGAAACCTTTATTGATCCATATCAAACAGCAACCACTGACGCATATCATGTAGGGGAGGGGGAGGGGGGGGGGGGGGGAGTCCTAATATTTACTTTGGTTGGGTAATACAAATGCCATATGTTACAATTTGGGAGTAGAAAGCCATCTGCTTTTCAATTTGAGCTGAAAATCCAGACTCATGCCTGATCAAAAAAAGCTTTTTTATATTTCTGTGGCACAAAAAAAAATGCAGGCATGAAGGGAGAGCTGACCCCCGTCTATACAGTGTACCTATTTTTATTCAGACACTCAAAAGGACAAAAGCCAGTCAGGCATCAGCAATGATTTAGGTGAAGGCTACATGAAAAGGTCTTGTGATGTGACAGAAACTATATTTGCTTACATATAAACATCAGTGTAAGCGATATTTGACTCTGCTCCTGTGTCATTGTGCAACGTGTAGGACTCTATTAATTGCACATAATCAAAAGGAAAATATTTATAGAGCGTAGTTTCACACTTTCTTTAATAATACAATCTACTTGAAAACAGGAAGTCATTAAATCATTTTATGGCATAACTTTACGATGGCAGTGTAAAATCGAAAGTCGTACAATACTTATTATTTATACACATGCTTTTTATAAGCAGAACCAATATTGATTGGCAAAATACCAGATATAACTCTTATCTGATGTGAATATTTTTTGAAGCAAAGACATCCATACCCTTTTGTACTGGACATAAAGCCAAAGAAAATAAGAAAAAGTGTTAGAGAGATGTCTTTAAGGTGGTGCACGGTGGCTGTTGAAGAAGCAACAAATTAATTACAGTCAATACCTTCCATCAGTCAAAGTCCTAATTTTACCCGGACTGAACACTACAATCGACTCTTATCTGAGTCCTACATCATTCTAACACCTGATCGGAACCTTAGCCTTAATTCCTTGATGAAAACTATCCCAGAGCATACAATAGAGAAAGCAAGGGGCTGTAACTCTAAAATATAACTGTAGACCAAAAAGTAACTAAGGGTAGCTTACTTGTAATAATAATGGCTCATACTTATTTGGTTAAACCAAGGAGATTGTTTATAGGTGGATGTTAGCGCACAGCTGGGATTCACACTCTCAACCCTTGGATTATTAAAGAGTCAAGTTAATATTTAACTATACCATGACACCTCCTTATTTGTTAGATACTGCATCAGGCTAACATTTTTGTGTATAATACAGACATATCTCTTGTATTACAGACTACAGAGCATGGTATAATGTACATCCATAGAGATATATATCTTTGTGTACAGCCATCTTTCTCTAGATTTAAGATTTAGAGGGGAAGTTGACCCTGACATTATGGGATGGGTCGGAAGAGAACAGTCTCTTCATTTCATGTTCTTAATGGGCTGCCAGCATGTGCACAGTCTGCATGCTATCTACTGAAGACAGCATGCAGAGCTATGACAGGTCATAAATAATGCAATTTATATTTCCTCAAAATTACCACACAAATGACACAATGCCAATTCATGTGATCTCTTTTTCTGTTTTTGTTTCACAAGTGGGCCTTGAGAATTTGATTTCAAGTGGATTCAGTGCCTTACAAATCTCTTGGACTTTCTACAACTCACAAAATGTTGGCAATGAAAGTAGGATGTGAGATGGAAAGTGTGCCAGCGAAACAAAATAGACAAGAGTGTGAGCAACGCATTTCCGGAAAACCTGAACAGAGTTCTGTAAACTAAAAAGGGGCTTTGTAGGAAAATGGCTTTGAGAAAATCTCAATTCTCCAACAACAAATCCCAAAGAGATTTTGTGAATAAGACATGTTATCTTTAAACTGTTATGTGCCTGATGCACGGCAAAGGTCGAGATGTATCATTTAGAGTATTTGCCAGCAAGAGACACACTATCAAATACTTATTCTACTCTGGAAGAGTTGTGATGAAATGCGACCTGTTGTGACTTACTGACCTGAGCAGTTTCTCCAAGCATGGAGAGAGTTTAATTTCATTGACTGGGTGGATAACCTTAATGAAACCTTTGACTGACCTGACATATCGTCTCATCTTCCAACTCAATCAAGCAAGGAGTTAATAGCTTCGACTCATTTATTAAATGCAATTAAGTAGTGACCTGCTGTGTGTTGGTATATCATACCTGGCTAGAACTCAATTAACAATGCAATATCCTTTTGATAATAGCATCGACATCGTAGAGGCGAACCTTACTTCAGACAACTTAATATTATACTGACAGCACTTCCAGTTTTAAGGTTACAAAAAGGGAACTTTTAGTGTTGGGATAGAGAGTCAATTTCAATTAAAAATGCAAGTTCTTTACTCTTAATTTTCCAGGATGCAGACTGTGGGGGGGGGGGGGGTGACATGCTTTCGAGTAATAACAATTTAAATTGCTTTTGTCACCCTGACCAGCAGCTTGTATTCTTCTCTCTATCTCCTCTCCACTTTCCTAAAGCTGTTTGAATGTATTATGAAATGTCTATGTATTATCTGATTGTTATACTCATTGTATGTTTTCCGATTGGTCAAATAAATAATAATAATAATAATAAGTCTTTTGATAGTAGGATCATATAGGTGAACCTTATTTCAGAAATCTGAATACTTAACTTCCAACACTTCTAGACTTGTCAAAAAAACAAAAGAAACAAATATGTGTTGGGGTGGAGAGTTCAATTCAATTAACAATCAGACAGTCTTTTGATAGTAGGATCACAGAAGCAATCAATATTTTAGATTTATTTCTGAATCATTACTGAAGGCACTTTGAGATTGCTGTCATGAAAGCAATTAGTGTTGGGGTGGAAAATTTATCTCAGAGCCAATCTACTTAATTTCTTTTTAAACAAATGCATGTTTCTAATCACGAAAGTGGCCACAAATAAGTCATCCCCATAAAGAATTAACCTGGATTCAATTAAAACAAATTCCACCTCAACTTCTCTTCTTTTTAGTCAAGGATATGCTTTCAGAAATTGTAAAGTTGATGGTATCATTCATAATAAATTCTCTCGCTTGGGTGTCTATGAATTAATGACCTTGCGCGACATGATATACTTGCAATTAAGCAGATACACAGCTGGTTATTGATTAAGAAACGTTAAAAACCCATCAATCTCACTGCAACCTAGAGACGATATCCGACAGCCCCTATCCCTGTGGCCAATTACATCGATCCACTTGAGCACTTTTGGTCACGGTGAGCATAAAGCGTGACTAAAGGTAACAAATATTTATGCCTATCCAACATCAATCTTAAAATGACTGTGAGAGAATGTGTGTTACTGTCACTAGGGGAGCAAACAGGTATTTTTCCAACACTTTCATCATGCATTTGAATCTACATTGCGGTGCAAAATTACATTTTTGTTAAGATTTCTTTATTGTTTTTTTTACAAAAAGTGAATCATACCTGAGGCAATTGTTATACTTTTTTTCATGAAAGGAGTTCATTTTATTTCTCAGTTTACTTGACTATCGTATTAAGTATTTATATCGGTTCTAATGTATGGTTGCAGGGCTATTCTGCTACCACAGAATTTTAAAGAACAGGAACTTTGCGGGGTAATGAAAACATTATGAATATATATTATGTCTTTTTATGGTCAGTACTTGCTCTTGACCTACACATACTATAATAAAAACTAATAAATGAGAAAAAAATTATTTGCTATAATATTAAAACAAAATGACATTTTGATAATGCAACCATTAAACCATTTTAACAATCAAATCTGATTCTTAATAGGAGTTCAATATTCAGTACTTCATGGAGTTGTAGATTTTTTAAAACTTGCTTTAACAAAAGATTTGCTTACCCTGTGCTATAAGGCCTGATTTTGACTTGTATATTATATAGCCTCTTCTTCGTAAGCCTGAAGGTTATACATCCATGGTATAGATTTCAAAGTTTGTCTGGGCGGTTAAATGTCTCTACGTGCCTTCTTGATAGAAACCAGCTAACATTGTAAGACCAGCCATCAGTAAACCATGATGAAATAGTCTGTTAGGAGCCTGAAGGGCATTAACTCACATGCATTAACACAGAGTTAAGGCCCTTCTGGCTCTGAACAGACACCTGATCCATCGTGACTGTGACATCTAGACGAAGACATCTAGGATAACATACCCTGCTACATATCAATTTCATTATGTCTTTACACGACACACCTGGGGGATGTTTCACAAAGATCCTAGGTTGAACTTATCTCTAAGTTGGACTTAACATATATGGAAAGCCGTTAGCCTCTATGAAAATATTTTGTAAAAGTTATTTTAAAAGGCATAAAATGTTGATTCAAATCATTCATATTTTCTCTTATCAAGGAGATTTTATATTCTTGATGTTGAATTTATAAAAAGTCTAAGACCCTGTTCTCACTCACTTCGTTGGAGCGCTCTGGAGCGCTCTAACTAAGACCCTAACTAACTAAGCTCTAACTAAGACCCGCTCCTCAGGAGCGGTTCTTAGGTGAGTGAGAACGCTCAAAGTGGTCCAGGAAGCGGACTTCCGAGGTGGTCTTGAGGAGCGGGTCTTATTAAGAGCGCTCCAGAGTGCTCTAACGTGCAATGTGAACGGAAAGCGTACTTTGAGCGGAAGTGAGCTAGTGACCTTCGGTGCGAAACATGTAGTACGGTACATACGGTTTGTATTCCGCGCGCGAAAAAATTGACCCGCCTACCTGATCTGCCATAGCAACAAGACCACTTTGACTCGTGGAGCGGTTTGAGCCATAAAAACTGCTCGGAGTGTGAACGCTCGCAAACCGTTCCTCAAGACCCGTTCCTCTGGAGCGGTCTGGAGCCGTCTAACTTGGAGCGCTCTCAAAGTGAGTGAGAACGGGGTCTAAAACACTTTAATTTTTGCTTTTAAATGTATTTTATTTTAAGGCTACAAATGGCTCTCCATAATATTTAAGTCCAAGTTAAAGTTAAATTTGACTTAGGATCTTTGTGAAACACCCCCCTGGGATGTATAATGGGTGCCCAGACAATCATGAATAGAGTTATACATGGACCTGTCTTAGTGGCCACCTCTTTATAAAGGTTACCTGTCTATACAGTGGTCACTAACTCGTTTCCCTCGAGGAAGAAACATGTGTTTCACAACCTGTCTAGAAAGGCCACCTGTCTACAGTAGATCCTCTGTGTTTGTCTCTTGATTTAAGGAAGGAGATACTCCTTGATTTAAGTTAATATACATGTAGGTTTGACTGTACACTTTAACTGTAGCAAAGCTGATTCTCACTCTTCCGCTTTAATGTATTCTCAACGAGGCTTGGCAATATACTCTATAATAAGTGATACAAATGATTTTCTCCTTATCATTTCATTCACTATGTAAACTAGTCTAATAATCAACATTTCACTGAGGGAAAAAGATGATCAAACACAATAATCAAAATCTGTACTATCATTGTACAAATCAAAACTGTATCCTAGTTGATATTTTCTACGTGATTAGTTAAAATCCTTATTGATATACTTGATGGGTTAAAATTATATTTGTGTGCATCTCATGAAATATAAAAGAGATTTAGTGCAAAACTCAAGTGTAAGATTGCAGGCCTATTAATGATATACTTGAGTGTCTCACTCTCATGGTAATATATTATGCTACTTAACAAGCTATCACATGAGCTCCTTGTCTCCTAAACTCATAAAATAAAACACAAGATAGTTGCTGGTAGATTCTTTCACAGAAACAAGCAACCCTCAGATTATAAGTGTGTTTTATGCAAAACCACTCAACAGACAATGGATACCAATGCTGTCTTTAGTATCCATTAAATAAAAACACTCCTCAACCTTCACAGTACAATACATTTAGAATGTCAGATAGCATGGAATGTTAAACATTTGAAAAAGTTTAAAAATCTACTATTAAAATAATTTAAAGTATAGTCCATCTGTTTGGAGGAAGAAAGGCATTAACTCTGTGTAAAATGATAAAAGTTAATGCCCTTCTGGCTCCATAACAAACCATATGTGTGGTAGCTCATGGAGTTACAATTGAAATCCATATAGTACAGAGTAGCAAACTACGATAATCAATCAAATATTTGCTTTGGAGAAAAAATGATGTTAAGTATGTACCGGTAGCAGTGCTGTTATCACTTTTATATTTGAATTGATTCTTACTACATGTACTTTCAAGGAATACTTTTGTGTGAGAAACTTTCAATTTTGCTGTTTATTCAAATTTTTCTAGGCTAGATGCCTCTCTCTTCCAAAATACCCCCAAATTCACAAATTGTGGATATATATTTCAGCATAAGAAAATTGATTTAATTTCAATAATTTCAAAATTCTTTTACATCATACTGTTCTCAATGCCATCTGTATTTCAGTGATGGCAGCTGTGCAAATTTGCATGCAATTGTATTTTTTTTTCCAAAACAGGGCTAAGCATATTTTGTGCTAACTGTATTCAGAGCTGTGAATCATTTTACTACTTCAATTTTTTCCCCTTCTCTTTATTGCATTCAAAACAATTTTTGTTTTATAGTACGGTACTATGTATCTAGAAATCACAGCTGTACGCAATTATATTGTGCAAAACTGTGCATAAATCTATCTTTATAAATGTATTTGCCTCTATAGACAATTAAAAAAAATATGTATAACATATTATTTAGTGTCGAAAATATAATGTGTATTATTGTTTTATTTTCCATTTTCATTGTAGACTACATAAATGCTAAAGTGCAGAGGGGAAAAAACCCATATGCATTGTACCTATCAAATCTATTTTTTTAGAAACTATTAATAATAATTCAGACAGTATTTGTTTAAATTTCTTATCTTGATGCTCCAAACACTTTGGGATGTTTTTTTTTTATCAGATCACAAACAAATATTTAATGGTACACAGTCTGAAGTACACTTCTAGTACAGTACAGTACAGTATCCGTCCGATGGTACCGTGTAATACAAAATGACTGAGATAATGAAATATAAACATGATACTTCTTGATGATAAAATATGAGGATAAAATATGAGGATAAAATATGAGGAATATAATATTTCAGAGCCATGCAGAGCAATAAACACTTCATATTTTGGCAAACTGCAGTAAAATGGAGAATGCAAAAAACATGTGTCGCATGCTTTTCAAATACATCAAAATATTAATATTTTCTGCATCACTTATTACTTCGAAGAGTAAAGCTCAGGTGCAAACTTTCTATTATTATCATATAATAAATGCAGCAAGTGAGTTTTATTTTTCAACAATATGTGGAAACAAGTTTGGGGATGCTGACTCATATACTTACCCTATATCCTTTACTACCTCCTAATAGGAATCTTAGCTCCCAATCAGACTATACAAAATGACAATAATGTGACGTAAAGCATGGAATATTTTACAGTCAGAAATTGATTTCTAGTAGTTAAATACCATCAACACCGCATTTTTATTGAATGACGCTTACGGTGGGGATATATATACACAAAATTTTGTCAATGGTTTTGCATTGACATACTTTCAGTGCTTAAGCCAACATGTACTGTATGCATGAACTTTGATTTGCGAAACCAGTAGCATAACAATATTTCAGAGGCTTACGTAATGATTGGCATTCAAATTTTTTTCAGACTTCTTTCTTATATAAATTATACACAAGTAACTAATAAAACCACTACATCACAGAAGTATTACACGAATCTGTACAATTCATACATGTATGACACTACAGGTGAACAAACAGCACAAGACAACAAAAACAACTTTTTTTTTCCTGGTTGAATAAAACAAAAAGATGTGTACATGTAGATCAGAGTTTAAAATATGTTATTTTGCTCAATCTTTCTTTTGGACATACATTTACACGTCTATTTCTTTTCAGTGATTGTGGGGTTGACTTGGATTACAAACATGTACCTGACCTGTGATGTTTACATTTGCAATAAATATTTGCTGGGTTGTTTGTATTTACTCAGATGTTGCTTTGTATGTGTATCGTAAGAGTTGATTCGATATCAAGTTTTACTCCATCCTTTATTCCTACAACAGATTATGATAAGCTGCCTAGCATCACATCATCTAAGAAGTGTTAGATCAAAGATGTTCATGCCGTTGATTGATAATGCACTCCATCTTAAAGAGCTATTCAAAAGTGCACAAACCATACCAGAATTCTCATAATGCATCATTCACATACTGCATCAGTGTTTCCATGCCATGTAAAAGAGTAAACCAGGGCCCTATTTCACCAAACTACATATCAATAACAAATGGTCAATTTCTATGACAAATTTGCTCTCAGCCAATCAAATGCCATGATTTCAGTAGCTTATAACAGTTATCGTAACCCGTTATCGATAGCAAGTTTCATGAAACAGGGCCCAGGGTAATCCCCACAAGATGGTTGTAGACATGATTGTCTGGAGCAATGAAATTGTGGTATCAAAATCATGAACTTGCCACATCAATTTTGCTGAAGGCTAATTCATATCGTCTTTTTTGGAGCCAGGAGGGCATTAACTCGTACACTTTCACACATACACTGTAGTTAATGCCCTTTAGGTTTATGAGCAGATGATATTACATACCGGTACATTTATTGTAGAGGCTACCTGTACTAGAAAGCAGAATACATAGGGATTGCAGGCTACATTAATTTTGATAGGCACAGGTTGCAAGGGTGAAATAAACTGTGTTAGGAACCCTCATGTTTCTCTTCACCATTATTTTCAAAGCTCTTCACCATTATTTTCAAAGCTCTTGCATTATTAGTATAATGGGATAGATACAACGGCTACCAACGGCATGTGTGGGAAACTAAATGATAACTACAGTACATGTAACTATGCATTACTTTCATTTCATCCGTCAAGAACCAGAAATGCGTTAACCAATAATAATGATAAAATTGGGTTCTTGTATAGCACTCATGTCTGTCAAACTTGACACTCCTGGCGCTCCACAACTATTAACCCGACTTTAAGCATGACTGCCATTACGGCGCTCTAGCATTTCAAAGAATTAATTCCTGCCAAGTACCCATATACTTCACCTGGGTCAATGTGGCAAATGTAGATTAATGCCTCTACTAATGATGTGAATTAATGCCCTTCTGGCTCTCAACAAGATGAAGGGAAGTGACCAATTATTATCATAAAACCATCATGTGATCATAACTTGCATACACAAAGTATACATGTGTTATGTTTTATGACTGTGGTGGGACTTGGCAAGTTAGCAAATAATACTATACACAACAGGAAACTCTAAATCATAACACCATCATTTTGGAAAACATTAAATAACTTACAAATTGACAGGTACAATGTTCACAAGTACTTGTGATCTATTTGTTTGACTGATTGTACATGTAGATATAATGAGGGTGTACACATCACTTGATTTCTATAAGATGTATGTATCACTATTTAATGAAATGGCGGGGAGGGGTAAGTAGATGGATGACGCTCAGATATAATGCCATTTACATGTACATGTATGTATGCAACATGTTATACATACATGTTTGTTATACATTTATCATTATTTAATGAAGTGGAAAGGGGTAGCAGATGGAAGATGCTCAGAGCAAAATATATAAAACATTGACTTCTTTTTGAGGGTACAAAAACTTTCAACATCTGATTAAAAATCTGATTAAAAATGTATGATATCATCAGAATATCACCACTATAACAGTTATAATTATTTAATGAAGTGAAGGGGGTAGCATATGGGCGTTGCTCAGAACAAAATATAAACATTGACTTCTATTTGAGGGTACAAAAACTGTCAACATCTGATTTAAAAATGTATATAATCATCAGAATATCACCACTACAACTTTACAAGAATTATCATTATTTTTTCTGAAGTGGAGGGGGGGGGGGGGGGGGGGGGTAGCAGCTGGATGATGCACAGATATAATAACATTTATGTATGCAACATGTTATACATGTATTGTTAACAGGCAATATGCATTTAAAATCTACATTTATGCACATAAATGCAAGATACCATGACAATGACATGGAACATACCTTAGAGTGCTGTAGATAAAGACAAAAAATGACAACAGCGTGATTATGAAAGTGCTGGAAGAGTTCTTTCAAAATATTCTGTTGGAATTTAATATCCCTACTGTACATCATATCAGTTTTAAAAGACGCAAATTGTATTTTCAGAGGAAAATATAAACATCGACTGCTTTTTGAGGTAACAAAAATTGTCAACATCAGATTAAATTGGTTTGATGTCATCAAAATATCACCAGAGAAAAGATGAGTTTTTGATGAAGTATTAAAGACTATAAAAGAACAGAGGCATTTTTATTTTTCTGCTCTCTCTCTCTCTAAAACACACACACACACACTCGCTTAGCGACAATCTTGAGGAAAAAAAAATCAAACTAAAAAAAAAAACCTTTGAGCAAAATCACGTTGGGAAATCATTCCTTTGACTTACATGGACATGTATGAACATATACATGTACATGAATTGTATGTATCATTATGAATAACCGAGAGGTCATACAGTTTGTGCAGCAGGCTATTAAAGGCGATTGAAACATGTGGGCTGAGTTTGAAAGTTAATTGCATTGATAAATGTAAATGTAATCCCAATATTAATTTATATCCAGCTAAAAGAAAATTTACATGCTCAGCAACCTTTTAATTACCCTGTGAAAAAAATACACGGGGGCTCGGGGCGAATTAGCCCCCAAAATGCTAAAAAGAGCCCCCGAAAGTCTTCCTATTGTTGCATTTTCAGTTTTATTTCTGTATCTGCATGCATGGTGCAATATGAAGTCTCATTCAAAAGGATCAGTCTGACAATGGCATGCACATGCTATGTTCATTACTATCATCATTATTATAATGTCTCTTTTTTTCATGTTCACATCAGTCTAGCCTGTCTGACCTTTACATCCACAATCTGTGACTGATTATGGACATTCAAGGTTAACCCATGACAGACTCCAATAACTTGGAGTGAGTTGGCAGCAAACGTGCATTTTTTTAATTTTTTTTTAAGAACTCACAGTGCAGGTCCAAACTCCAAAAAGAGGGAGGAAGGCCAAATACAAACTTCCTGACAGGAATTTGACTTTATACTTTTATTTGCTTTGGTCACAATACCTTATACAGTTTGTTGTACATGTACTTTTCAGCCTCTGACATATATTTCAATCGCTTAGGCCTTCAAGACCTGAAGATTTTCATATTCAATGTATGACAAATACATTTCAGTTTTCACTATAATTATTATTATGCAGTGTCGAAACTAAAACCCTTTCCCTGTGTATGTGGTTTCCCTGTACCACTCAAAAATATCTTCCCGCTTACTTTTCTTAAACAGCAGCCAACAGTGCCACTGACACATGATCTTGAATGTGGGGGTGGCTCGGTTATTTACAGGTTTCATTTTTTTTTTAAAGCCTTCTTGTCTTGTTAAAATTGTTCGAACCTGTTGGTTCAAGTATGTCAAAATGTTGGATGAAACAGTTTTCACAATATGCTTTCATAACTCACATGTACTGTCAATGAGGAAAGTGCAAAGGTCATTTTAGTATGTGTCCAAAGGTAAATTGTCCTTCTTTTGTTTGCTATATAAATTGGATAATCATATACCAAATATAAACCTAACACTGATTAAGTTCACTCCATGTTTGTTTTCATGGTTAACTATCTAACCCAGAGTAGACAAAATTTAGGCAATTTCATTTCAACATTTGACCTGTGCCTTTAAGACAGATGATAAACCCATACCATCCAACCATGTGTGAACTATAATGCCAAAACAGGTCTAAAACTCCGAGATCATTCATCAGGAAGAGCAATGATCTTTGCAAATCCCTCAAACCCAACATTGATACGTTTTACAGGCTACCTTACATGTGGTTCGTATTGTTTGAAATACTGTACACTGGCCTGAAATCCCATTTAGGATTTGTGTTGATTTCTTCAGGCGTTTTCACATTCCCTACAAATCTCAAGAGTCAATTCTTGAAATGTCAGATCAAGCAACATACATGTACATCAATTAAATTTAAAAAAATAAAAAACAGAAACAAATGTAATTTTGTTTACTTTCAAAGCATGTCATTGATCTAAGGATATTAATTTGTATTATCAGGATTAAAGTAGGCCCCGTTGATAAAATTCTGCCCCAAATAGTGAATTGCTGAAGCTTTCCTATCAATGAAATCTATGCAATGAGGTACATCTGTTTTATTTGATAGGACACTACTGGGCTAAAGAACCAAATTCATGTAAACTTAGGAACATAAATTTTCATTTGTAGTCATCACTTGTATACATGTATGCAAACTTTGCAAAGTTGAGACGATCAATCATATGAAGTCAAGAGTTAAATTATGCCATGCCAAATAGGCTATTTATCTTAAATGGACAGGCAATGCTTCTAAACTGTTACCTACCAATTTGCTTCCTGAATTACATATTTGTAAGATAAATGTAGTGTCTTTTAAAACTTGAAGTCTACAGTTCTTTTAAGTTGAATGAAATGATGCTTTCTAGTACATACATGTACAAGGACAGTTGACAATATCAACTACTTCTAAAGTGAAATTGAAAGCAATATTTACTATTCAAATGTTGGCAGTTCTAAATGTCAAAGTCATTGGTGCTATCTTGAGCTGTCTGGCATACATGTGTAAATAAACATATTGTTCCAACAAGTACATGTCATTTATGCATGGCTAGTCTTTTCATAAATGGATTTCACAGATAAAAACCAAATGTCATGTAATATGGTTCTTTTAGTCCTAGATGTATGTTTTCAAATTGGCCTCAATATCTAAAACTGGTGGATATGTAATTCACCGATCAATAATTGAATTAGTGGTAAAGACTTTGAATACACAACACAACTGACATTAAACAAACAAGAACTCAAACAGAACAGAAAATGACATACCCAGGTACAATCATCATTATCATTATGTTGTTGAATCCTTAGATATTTTTTAAAAATTTCAATTTCAAACAAAAATTATCAATTCCAAAATTATGTATCCATATCCATGTTTATTAGAGAAATATCAAAATGTTAATGAGTGATGAAATGATGAAACTAAAGAAGATTTTTTTTTAAATATTAAGGTACAACCAAATCAAATAACCAAATCAAATAGTAAAATTATCCATTCTTATACATGTAAGGGGCTACAGTCCTAGAAACCATCAGCCCAAAAGAAAAACAACCCCTAAAACCAACAGCCTATGACACTGACGATCCTTAAGACCAACATTGTCGGTCTTACAGGCTTCTGACAAGTGACGACCCATGACCCATGAGATCGACAATGATGGTCTTGTGGGCCATCGGTTTCAGCAGTTTCAATCTCAAGGACGATTGGTCTATTGAAATGCGGCTGGTGGACAGATTACATTTCAAATGAAATCTTGAGAAAGTGAAGTAGTGTGAACTCACCGGTCCTGCGAACCATCTGTGAACCTCATGACCCAGGAACCAGTAGAATTGGATCACAACCCAGGGGTTGACCCACGTAGTCCAGCCAGAAGAGTCAGCTATAGCAATCATTCTAGGGTCCTTTCCTTGGTCACATCTCAGGGAATCAACGATGGGCGTAAGACCAACGAATGCTGGCACATTGAATCTACACAGTGGGAAGGAAATGGTGTTGCTAGGGTCAGACATGACCGATTGATTTGTCAGACTTGAGATATTTCTAGTGTTTTAATAACAGGTGCTTTGGATTTCAAATGCAGGAAAGTATATTCCTACCAACATAGTGGATATTCTACAATGGATGCTCCCCATAGTTGAGAGTGAGACTGAGTAACCATTTAAAAGCACATAATAGAACATTATCTTGTGTGAATACTATAGGGTTCACACTATACATGGGTCAAACACAGACCCTAAAATTTTCGCCAAGACCACAAAAATGTCAAAACATTATCAAGTGCCTAGCACACTTGGACCCGTGAAATTACAACTCCCAATGCTAAAGAAAAGGTTAGTTTGCAGCTTTGTATTATTTACCAATCCACAAACCAATTCATCTAAGCAAAAGTTTGTGTTTCCTCTTAAACAGGTATTCAGAATTGTAAGGGAGTAAACAAAACAAGTATTCTCCTTTCAAAGACAGACTTCTCTTCTTTTCTTCTTTCAAAGGAATCCTGGAGTTGCCATGTATCATTTTACACTTTAAGCTGTATGCCAGAGGAAACCACATTGTGCAGAATAAACTGGACACTTACATAAATGTCGTCTATTTATAGAGCATTATAGTCATTACTCAACAAAGAATATGTAACTAAGTAAAATCTATAGAGATGCACAAATTGTCTAGTCTCAAGTGGACACTCTTCCTTCCTTCACTCACAAGCTCGGGTTATGATAATACCTTGCCAGCCCATAGTTAGCTCTTGTAACAATCCACTCAGGATGAATAATGAACATATTTCTTCATCTTTTTCTCAAAAATACATTACTCCAATAATATGAGGAACAGTTTTTTGTGACTCTTCCAAAAGCAACTGCCAGATGAAAATGTTGTGACTGAAATTCTTAAAGACCGCCTGTACTAGTTTGGCCGGGAGGGATTAGACCACCCAGCGTGGTCACTGCGGGTGGCTATCTCATCAACTCAGCTCTCAATTAACATATGAAGAAGAGGATCATGGGGGACCAATGGTCACTGATTAGGCATTGTTTTCTATATAGAGGGAGCAAGTACTGTAGCTACAAGTAGTACAGTGGGGCTTTAAAGAACTGAAAACTCACCCTTCCTCGGAATCATCATATGGCACTAACTCCTGGAAGAACTGGAACTGGACCAGGTAGAGGACGATGACATGAGCGCCACTGTAGATGAGCCACAGGACTTGGATCCACTTGAAGACCCTTCCCCAGCTCTGATAGAACGACCACCAGGTCACCACCACCAGGAAACCCACAAAGTACACTGATGAGATGGCTGACGGGAAGATGATTCCTGACAGTGCACAGAAGAGCATAACGTTGCACGACCGCAAACCTTCGACGACTACCGAAGTTCGTCGGGGGCGCCGTTCCATCACCGGGGCGAGTGGTTCGTCATTCTCATCGGATTCTGATTCGGATGTCTGGGGCGGCGGGGTGAGGATGAACTTGCAGGAGAGGAATACGATGAGGGAAACGACCAGGAGGATGACATCAGGAACCACTAGTCTGGCAACATTGAGTGCGTCAAGGTCATCCAGTCTAAAGAGTTCATAAAATGTGGAAAAGAGGGAGGAACTTCTTTATCATTTAATATGCATTTACAAAATATTGAATGTAGAGTCAACATTAGAGTGTACAAATAATTACAGGCTTAAAAGCCTTATATACTCTAGTAACACACACACGAAAATGGCATCAGACCGACATATAAAAGGTGGAAGAAAAATTACATAATGACATTTATGGCCATGAATCTGTTCATTTGGGGCTGTCAAAGAAAAAAAATTGCCAGTGAAGCTGAGGTATAACAATGAAAATGTACCTGCCCTTTAATTGGACAATACTGTTCATACCAACTGCATCTACTTTTTTTTAATATCTTGGATATTTTCTTCTAATAGCAATCACACAATGATAATCAACAAATTATAATGGACAATCTTGAACAAAATAAAAATAAAAATGTGTACAGCACTCATTTAATTCTAAACATGAATGTAAAGGAAGTAGAAGGCAAATGGATGTCCTTCATACATATGCTGAATTTGGTGGTACATGTTTTGTTCCAAAACTGTACCAACAAACTTTATTTTTCAACTGGTTCATATCATACAACAATTTGTATTCACTCCAGAATAATGTACATGTAATGTGCATAAAAGGTAACTTTCAAACAAGTACACAAGAATAACTGACATACATGTATTGTAAAGTAGCCCTGGGGGTGTTTCACAAAGATCTTAAGTTGAACTTAACTTTAAGTTGGACTCAAAAATTATGGAGAGTTATTTGTAGCCTTAAAATAAAATATATTCTAAAGCAAAAATTCAAGTATTTTAGACTTTTCATAAATTCTACATAAAGAACATGATATCTCTCATGATAATAGAAAATATGAATGATTTAAATCAACATTATATGCCTTTCAAAATATCTTTTCCAAAATATTTTCAAAGATGCTAACGGCAGTCCATAATTTTTAAGTCCAACTCAGAGATAAGTTCAACTCAATATCTTTGTGAAACACTCCCCAGATACAGCAAAACATTGGACAATGAAGCCCTATACCACTCTACCAGCATAAATGCATACAGTATGTATATTTAGTATCTACATGTATATTAGGTCATATTGCAAATATTTCTTTTGGAACTTGATGCATGTATACTGGTAGGCTTCAAATGACTGTAATATAAAGTGATGATACAACATGAACTTTGTGACTAAGACGTACATGTACACAAGGATAGCCTTCTTATCTATCTTATCACTTCAAAAGTCAGCACAAAAATAGGTAAATAGACATTTTTAGATGGTTCAAGAGCACGAAAAACATGATGCACTAGTTACAATATTAGGTTTAGTAAATTTGACTGTATTATTTATGTCAAGTAAGTACATGTATGTCAACATTGCAAATATACACCTATCAAATAACTACTTCATATTAAGATTTATTTAAATAATAAGGGTTTACAAACATGATCAGATTTGTACAGTAAAACCCTTTTATAGGAAGATCATCTGTTTAGGAGGACCATGTCTAATTTCTTCCCTCATTGCCATTTTCTCTTAGCATTTAATTTATTTAAAAAAAACATGTATTGGGAAAATAACGTTATACACATATCCACAATACAGAGATTGATTCTATGTGTGCTAGCACATCAAGTCATTATTCTAATATCAAAAACATGTTTGTTCTCTCTGAGCATACTACATTCAAATTCCAGCTGCCACATGAAATGTAAAAATCATATCAGACAAAAATAGATTGAAGTGAACATGCAGCTGGCAAGACTGACTAGTCAACAATGCCGCACCTCCATGAACTTAAACATACACATGTACCCTATCAACCCTTTAGTTGCTAACCGACCTGAATGTAATTGATGTTATTTACAAAATGTACATTACACTGCTTCAATTGAAGCAGCAGGAATCATGATAGTTGTATTGATAGTACAGATACCCTTTTGCAGCCAACATCAAATTCTGTAGAACTTTGCAGGAATTATGTATGTCCTAGCTGTGAAATTTAAATGTTAGTAGTGCCCTAATATTCAAATTATGCAAGGAAACCAGTTTACTTGCTAGAATTCACTGTCAGACACTATTGAGTGACTGACTGGCTTTTCTTTTCTTTGGTAATAACATACGGTACATAAAATGAGCTGTAAAGGGTACATGAGCATTTGTCTACATCAATAACACACTTCTTGCAATGGCCAAAATTAAACAGATTGAATCTTTGCGCAGCATAAAACGTACGACCATTTGGTACAATGGTCTTAAAATCAGACTATTACTTACTGGCTCTATAGCTCTTAAGTCGATTCGACAACTAATAGTCGTTATTTTCCCACTTAAAGACATTTCCAAGCCCCCCTTTTTTAAAGGAAGTTCTAAATTAGTATTCTCTTTCAATTGCCGTTGGAATTTAACCTTTTGATTTTTTTTGGCCTGCAAATGGGACATAATACCTTTAAAGACTTAACAGATTTAAAACTAGCAGACCATAACTCAATTCAATTGGGTTTTCCTTGACCTCCAACTTTGTTTCCATACTACCCTATAACCTTTAATATACAAGGGATTACTATAAAAATGTTCTCTTTATGACTTATTCTACAATTATTAGCTAAACAATAACAAAAATGTGAGGGAGCAGCCATTTTCCTTTCAATATGCAGCACTACAGTGTATATTGTGCATACAAATGAACATGTATCTGTATCTGTGCTTTGATTAAGTGCTGAATATTATATTTATAATATATGAAATTTGTAAAATGCTGACAATCATCGAGATAAATATTAGAACAATAAGCTTTAATAGGTTTAATGAATACTAAAATATCATACAACATTTAGAACAATTTGGGATACCGTATTTCAAACCAACAACGCATAGTATTAAGGCTTTGATGTTCAATCCGAATTTTGTACCAGCTAAAAATTGAAGATTTTCTTCTCAAATTTGCTGCAAAAGTCTAAAGTGAAAAAATTAATTACATGACCTTCATTGTTTATTTGAATTTTGCAGAGGCATAAGGAGTGGCTGTAGAAGCATCAACATTTCATGAGATGTTGATCAATACCTTTACAAGCTACTTTAGAAATTAGGAAATAAAGTTCTGATTGAATTTCCTACCTGGCAAGGTCAACAGTCTGGATCTGAACAAATATTTCCTACATGTATTAACATTGAAAGAACACTACAAGCAAATGACATCAATCCTAACATTTGCTGAACGGAATAAGCTCAATTCTTTTAAAGGAATTGGGTAACTTTGCCTCAGATTTTTGTTAGGGCTTCCATATTACACTATATCACAGACACTGGTAACACGTAGGACCATGCATCTTAGATATAACATTGTTAAACGATGCCTTTAAATCGAAAATACATCACAATAATTAGAGAGTGAGAGACAATCATGAATAATGGGGAGAACTTCATCAGCGCAACAGTACTAATAGACCAATTCTTCAACAGTAACTAATTGAATTATAAGAATAATAAAAACATAAATTGTTACCTCTGATAGCCCATCTGTCTCCATATTGTATCTGTGAAGTTACCTGTTTCAGAAAGGAGTAAGAATATAACAATAATTACAAATTTAATAGGATTTCAAAATGAGGTATTAGTATGTGTATTATCCACACATATTAATCATGATAATCAATTAATAAAGTTGGAATAAAGTTTTTTTATTCTATATATCTTAAGAACAATTTTTTTTGTTATGCAATCATGACATTTTGCATTGTTGTGTGCTTGCAAAATCAAATTTTAAAAAAAATCAATCATTTACAACTTTTAATGCAATATTCATTCATTGATTATCAACTTTTCAATTAAATTATAATTCATTTCATATATTTTGACACCTAAATATATCATCATATATACTGCAGGCTCTAAACAGCATTTGCTGAGTGTCAGAAGGGTGTTAGCTCATACACTGTATTTTTACACAAAAATATGTGAAATTTCTGCCTGCATTTCAAAAAGCACACTCCATAGGTTGATTTTCTATTTGGATTTTTTGTACATGTACAAGTAGTTACCTAGCAACTTCAGTCAAAACACTGGAATGTTACAAAAACAATGATTTTTACTTGCAGTGTAAACGCAGCTATTGTTTACGAACACCACTCTCTTTAATAAAAAATTACGACGATTGGTAAGTACTTACAACTATCGATACTTTCATCATAACTGCTAAGGCCAGCTAAAACCACTTGATAAAGTATTTGGGTGATACATCCAAGAGCACTGAGAATCACAACGGTTTTCATAAACCGCCCTGAACTCCCTGGATAGAAAAAAAAATGAAGGAGAGGATAAAATAAAGAGATTGTATCACATATATTCATAATTTTCTTTTCCGAGCATTTAAAAAAAATTATATTCACATTTAGTTCAAATTGGAGTTGAGCTACAGTATCATCCATCACTACCTGAAATGTTAATAACATTATAGCCTGATATTAAATTGATGTGCTAATTTTAGTAATATAGAACTAAAAACCACTTTCAAATACTATAAGAATTGAACTACAGAGTACACTGAAATGGATACTATTACATTGATACATTCTAAGTAAAAAAAATTCTAAAACTTTCAGAGAAGCATTATCCTATTTCAAGTGGTCAATTGGGCTTGGTAAACTGTATATAAAGAAAATAAAATTCCCTCATCAAACCTGTCATTTTTTATTTATGTTCTTACAACAAACTTTTCTTTTGACAGTTCAACTACAATAAGATCTGAATAATATGGCACACAATAGGGCTTTCTTCATCAGCTTGAGTTTGCCAAATGACCCACTATTTTAACTATCCCGATCGCAAATTAGCAAGTTAATTTGCCATCTTCACCTGTTTCCAAAATATCCAGCTATTTAGGAAATAGCGGGAAATTGCGCCCGTCTGAGCTATTTTGTGATGAGCGTATTGGTCTGGTCACTGGTGAAGACGCAGTTTTGAGTCTCAGGATAATATCCTGATTCCGAAAATAGTGGGTTATTTGGCATACTCGAACTGATGAAAACAGGCCTAATGAGAATATTTGGCTTACCTTGAAGATGTAGCACATTTGTAGGGCTTGGGATGAGGGGTAATGCTAGCAGGCATAGTAGGTAGACTCCTGAGACTGCATTTATCCTCACTATACTCACTGTACACAGATGGGGAAAAAAATGACGTAATTTTTTTATTAAGCTTTGATGATATGTCTGAGCAATACTTTCACAAGTACCAGTATCAAAATCATAAAATCATCAAGTACAAAATAAATAAAGGCTGTTACCTCCGGGTGACAGACCTACATTGTACAAACAGGATTTACAGACCTAAAACAGTAATAATAATTCAGCATTTCATGTATGAAAACAAAATAAGTCGAAGATTATACCAAATTAAATTTTACCTTTTCAATAGACGGTCCAAGAAATGAGCTCACTTTTTGTGCTTTACCCTTACAAATCACAATTTTATTTAGATGTTAAGAGTAAAATCTGTAGATATATTCTCTTTTGAGGAAGGTTTTATAACAGTTTGGTATGGTAGATTCCATACAAA
Source organism: Strongylocentrotus droebachiensis (assembly GCA_035222895.1). Lineage (NCBI taxonomy): Eukaryota > Metazoa > Echinodermata > Echinoidea > Camarodonta > Strongylocentrotidae > Strongylocentrotus > Strongylocentrotus droebachiensis. Next base: position 47,602 of record JAVYIG010012592.1, read on the forward strand.
GTGGTTCATTACTCAATGAAATTGAGGGAAAAAAAGACAAAACAAAATTTAAGCACATTACGGTATATTAATTCCACCATCCTCGCTCTTTGCCAGAGGAATTCTTTTTACAGCTCTTGTCAAATTTTCTGTAGAAAATAAGTGAAATTTTCTTGGAGATGACCTAAATATTTTCCATTTTGTGTGAGAGCTCTTTTTACGCTTTCAACAGCTATTTGTCGATGTTTGAACATGTAAATTATTCTGCGCTCCAGTACATTTCTTCTGTAGTTTTGACCGACTCTAACTCTCTATTATTCACAAGTTCATCAAGCAAAAAGCCCATTAAACTCAGCTAACCTGCATAAATAAACAATTATAATCAATCAATTTTATCCCTTAATTGCAATTTACAGCCGGATCAATTGAATGTCTCTCTTCATTAGAGGCATGACCAGGATTGGAGTGGTGGAAAATACAACTGTTTGCAAGTATGACAAGCTAGTCTTACAAAGCAGCCTTTAATCACCTCACGGTTGCAATGTACTACAAAAAAAAAATATGTTTCAACACAGGCCAAACATATTCTGATATTCTCATCATAATTTCAATTGATCAATAATAATTTAAAAATTCAAACCTACACCATACCTGTACATACATGTACATGTATGCCTACATGTATGACAAATTAATTGCAGATTGCTAGAATGATAAATGTAGTTGCCTCATAAAGTTGGATTGCATCCATCTTCTATTTTCATAATTTTCAGCCCTAGAGATCTAACAAATGTACCGGTACATGTACACTTAGAAATTCTCTAAGATAATGCTTAGGACAAATTGTAAAGCTAACCAAATTAAATCAATGAACTTAGCCAATACAGTAAATACATGTTTCCGTCAGGATAATTAGGAAGGATGCATTATTTGTATCTAAATATAATTTCTTGGCAAAGATGAAAAAAACAAAAGTTGAGTTGCCAGTGTTGATGTAACTTTCCATCAAAGATTTTCCCCCAAACCACTGAAGTTCATACTTCATATACTGTCACGCTGTCACTAAAAAAAAGTCTGCAGGAAACTATTTTGAAATTGGCTGATATGAGAGACTAGTCATCCACAGCAGTGATTCTTTTCTGTCCGCGTGGGTTTTTCAGACCATGTTACAACCACCGTGCATCCATTCCACGGCCACGGCTCATAAATAATTATGTATCTGTACTGCCCTGGGTCGACTCTTTTATCAATTTAATGCTCGCTGAAATGGAAGGACGCTTTCCTTTGTGGCTGATGTCAGATGTTAGATGTTTTTGTTAGGCAGGGTGAACACAGCCACGACTGTGGGCAAACAAAGGATTTTTCCCCCTTCTCTCTATAGTTATGATTTAAACCACACTGTACAGTACATGTAAATGTGTAGTTGATACTACTTTCTCTCGACCTCACACCTCTTGAATGAAACCATAATGAAGGTCGAGACAGGGATTGATTTAGCATTTTAGCACATTATTAGGAGGTTTAGTTCAGGACGATTACCCGCTAAAATAACACTGACCTTGAGGAATATATCAAAATACACCACAGCCAGACTCATATTGCACATGTTCTAGCTGACTACATAACAGTTTTACCAAGAGATTAACACAGATCTACCGGTATACAAGTTATGATTATTATTATTCATGTTTGGGCACAATTTGTAATTGCTAGATTAATCAGAAAGCTGCTACTTTGGAAGCCTAAAACAACGATCCGATCCGAGGATTTAGGGGAACTGACATATGATATGTCTTCTTACTAGATAATTCTTGAGTGTAGGTAAAAGATGAAGTATTGATATTATTTATCAACCTGGTTTAGCTAGACAGCATATCACTTACACGTATAAAAATGAGGGTCTAAAAAATTGTTCAAATGATTATGTCTAACAACAGGCCTACCATGTAGATTCCCCATTCATACTCAGATCAAATACATTTCTTATCTTTGTCTGTGTTATTTACAATTTACATCATGGGCTACAGCTATACTCATTTAGTCATTTATAACTGAGAAAAATATACTAACATTTGACTTTTTGCTCTGTAATAAAACAAAATTTAAAAAATCTCACTGATCTGCATGAATAATAATTGAATTACAGTTGAATGGTTTGAGCACTTGACTGAAGATGTGAAAGTAATGAGTTCATCCCTTGGAATGGCTTTAAATGTTCTTAAAATGTACACCCATGAACTGCACATACAGTTTTGGTTCATTAAGAAACGGTCTTTGTCAGATTTCTTTGATTCTTATAACTGAACTTCTGAAGATACTTGTACTAACAAATTCTAAGCCGCTGTGAGTTTTTTGTTTGTTTTCTTTTCCACTCCAGATACAGTTGTATAGTACAAGTAAGTGGAATAGGACATGAAAAATACATGACATTAAGATCCAAGGTCTAAATTCTGAACTCTGAAGACATGCTGCTGGTATGATGGAAGGTTGTGAGTCTGGACGCTTTTACAATTAAATTACAAATGCAAATGATTTAGTTACAATAACAGAAATACATGCTCTCAACATCATTTACCCTTGGAAAGTTAATATTGCATTGTTTTCCTTCCTTGACTGAGCAAATTGTCAACTGCTTTCCTCAGGGCTATTTAAAGTACACAATACACATGTAGATGTATGCATTTCTTCTTTATCTTTTTTTGCTTCTATTAGCCCTGTATTCTTCAATCTTAAAGATTATTCAGGCAATATTTTAAAGGGATCCGGTAAATTTGTCTCAGATTCTGAAATAAAATTTTGGATTTAGCTCATGATGCAATGATAATTATAAACCTTTAGGTCAGTCACTGCTACCACAGTGAATGCCTTTAAAGCCAGACTGGATCGAGTATGGAAGGACAAGCGTTTCTGCTCCCCATATGAGTAGAATGCCCGACGCAGAAATGAGCCAGACAAACTTACCAAGAAGACACCCAACTACGAGAAGGAAGAAAATGAAATTGAACTGGAAGCCCGACTGCTGAGAACACAGCATTCTTCCAGAATCTCGGGTAAAGGTAAAGGTAAAGGAACCCCATGACTTTTACAATCTGATCGCCTGTCTGATCATCAAGATATTTAAGATTGGAATTACAAATTTTGAAAACCGTTCGCCTGACGGTTTTCATAACACTACAGTCTATTGGGGAAAACGAGTATGGTAAGAACGGTCACTCAAAGATTTTTACTTTTTGAGGCACTTCTTGATCCTTTTGAAGCGCAATTTTTTTAGGGCTTCAATATTACACGATATCACAGACACTGATAATAGACGTAGGGCCGTGTATCTCAGATTTAACATTGTTACACGATCCCTTTAATTCTCTTTGACTTATGTTTCATAACCTATCTCTAATTTGTATTTTACCTTATCGTAAGTAGAAAATATATCAAACATACCATAGAATATTTAGCTTTATACATGTACACATAAATACATGCTAATTATTCTATCCTCTTAATTTTTTTTTATTTTATTCATATTTATTATTTATTATATTATTATTTTATTTTATATGCATTTCTCTTTGTATATATTTTGTATCTTTCAATTTTGTGTACTATAAAAAAAACATTTCCATCTACTTTTCTATATTTCTTATCAAGTAATACTAATAGGAAATCAAGACAAATTGAAGAAAAATTTATTGTGTGTGCTGTGTTGGTGCCAAACGGGTGCAGTTACTTGTATTATGCACCTCAAAGGTGCAAGTAGGCCTACAAATCCATCAACAGTGACTCTCTACAGTACACTGCCTTGCTTTAATGCTAGTCATATTAATAGTCTACACTGTAAGTAATACTATTACATTGTAGCTCATACCCAAACACTTTCATGTCTGGTGGCAGTGACCAGTGTACATAGTAACGTACTGTATTATCCAATTTTTCATGAATATTCATTTAGAAACTTTGCATAAATATATATTCATATTCATATTTATTTTATTTCCAACAGAAAGGTAAACAGATAAGAAGGAAAAGGGAAAAGGTGGAAGAAGGAAGAAGCAGGACACATCATGACCAAAAAAAGGGTACTTATAATGGTAGTATAAACTCAACAAGATTCATTTGATGTTACAAAAGCAATGTACATTTTAGCAAAGCTACAACACCCACAATCAGTTTGTTATAGTTGTTAAAATGGGCCATATAATTATATATTCATCCATGACAGTTGTCATATTTTAATTTAGATCCAAGGTCTAGACAATAAAGGTAAATATTCTACACTTTGATCAGTTTTGATTTCTTGTTCAGGTTTTATCTGGATCAAAGTGTAGCCCTTTTTTTCTCGACCTGTCCATATCAAAATAAATGAAACTGTTAATTAACTTAAAAGTGAAGTGTTTGTTTATTCCAATACAAAATGCAAAGACTAATATTAACTGTAAATTTCAATAGTTAGGCTTCATTTACATGCAGTATAACTTCCTGACTCGAGCCGAACATGTCTCAAGTATCTAGTCTACAGAGGAAAAAACAACTCACCAAAAATAATGCTAGCCCCAACAACAACTTGAACAGAAAGACTGTGGCAGACATTTTCACCAGGCTTGCCATTGTTAACAAGTCTTTAGACTATCACTCCTCACAAAATGTCTTGTACTGCTACATAATATTCCTTCTACTTGTCCAAGTGGCTACTAGTAACTAAACGATGCTAGTGTAGTGACGTGACAGATATCAGGTGCATATGCAGTGCAGAGTCGGACAGGCTAGTCGTATAATATCACCACACTGGCAACGGTCCAGACGCCGAGCTCAGCCCAGTGGAAATCGTTCAACGATTCGATGACGAGTCGAGGCACTTTCCAACAGCAGTCTTCTCAATTAGACTTAGCATGTACCGTATTGGTTCCAATACCGTTTCCAGGTACCTGCCTCCCGTTAATCCAGTGGCGGGATCATGCTTTATTGATCTGATCCGAGAGAATAAAACACTGCTTTCTTTAGTGTTGTTCTCTCATTGCTCGAGAGATCAAGGACAGCCGAGTCAAGTC